>JAVXUP010001922.1:97500-176862 GCA_033070095.1 Escallonia herrerae | reverse complement strand
GGAGAGGTCGGTGGCTCAGCGAGGGGAGGGGGTCGGCCTCACGGGGGTCGGCCATGCCAAGGGGGTCGGCCGCACAGGGGGGGTCGGCCGCGCGAGGGGGGTCGGCCGCACACGGGGGGTCGGCCAGTCATGGGGGGTCGGCCGCACACGGGGGGTCGGCCAGTCATGGGGGGTCAGCCGCACACGGGGGGTCAGTCATGGGGGGTCGGTCACGCAGGGTGTCCGACAGGCCCAAGTCCCAACCTCACAGCCCGGAGCGACGCCAGCAGCAAAGAAAGTTCGGCAGAAGATGTGGGCGAAGCCGCGAGGGGCCGCGGCGGGTACATCGCGACCGCCGCGGGGTATGATGACTGTACCTGTGCCGGCGCCGCCAGTCGATGAGGCCATACCGTCAGTGGGTGTCGAGGCGGCAGTGCCATTGACCTTTGATGATGGCGGTAGGAGGTCCTACGATCCGGAGCCAGATAAGACAAACACATTGCTGGGGGTGAGGGGAGTAGTACCGTGTGTACCGGACCGTGAGCTGTGGAGGGAGTTGGCCATTCGTGTGGCAGACGGAGCGTTCACGACACCGTGGGGTGGTCCGTCGATGGGAGAGGAGCCTCGGCTGTCGTCACCCTACCTTCGCGCGCCGAGTTGGGCGGAGGCGCCTGTGATGTCGCCGAGGTATGTACCGGCATTGTTGATTGGGAGAGAGGACATACCTTGGTCGCCGGTGATGTTCAAGGGCCATAGTGCGATGCCGGTAGGGTGGGACTTTTGGTGTGAGCATATGGTGGAGACACCGGAGAGGGCGCAGGTGTTGCAGGCACTGGGCTGTTACCGGCGATCAATGTTACGGCGAGGGGGCTGGAGTTATATAGGGATACGCCAGGGATGACCCGATTGCTGGCAAGATGGAGCACGCAGTCGCATACGTTCGTGACCGAGTTCGGGGAGATCGGGCCGACGTTACTCGATGTGTTGATGCTGACAGGGCTGCCGATACACGGGGAGGTGGATGCACGGGTGACCCGGCTGAGCGGGGAGGAGCGGTTGTTGCAGACGCAGCTACTAGACATCCTGGCGGAGACGAAGAAGCACCGGAAGGGGACGTACGGTGGGTGGCTGCGCCAGTTCTATGGTACGCCGCAGGCGAGGACAGGCCAGAGGTTGGGCAATGCTGCCCAGTTCGTGATGGGGCCGTATCATGGCAGCGATCGGTACGAGTTGGTGGCGTTTTTGGCTATGTTCTTGTCGAGGTAAATTTTGTACTGTCATGTGATTATGCGTGAATATATCGTATGTCCTGCTTGCCATGTAGAACGTCAAACTGACATATGTTGCCGGTCGTTGCTTGCAGGTTTGTGTTCGAGGGGACACCTGAGGATGGCATTTCCCCGAGGGTGTTTCCCTTGGCCATTCGGATGGCGCAGGGAAGGCGGGTCGGCTTGGCTCCGGTGTATTTGGGCACGTTATACTCGCGGCTAGATCAGTTCGTGAATGACGTGAAGCGGTCGTATGGTCGGTATCAGGTGGCGACGTACGTGGACTGGATGTTCTTGCAGAGGTACCTGTACGAGTGCTTTCCAGGGTACCGGCCCGATGGATACCCACTCGCACATCCGTCACCGACGATGGGGACAGTGACCCGTCCAGGCAGGTCACGGCAGGTAGCGTTATGGTGCAGCGGGTCTCGGGCTTTTGCTTGGGCAGGCATCAGGAGGCCGGGGTGTCCGTTGGCACAGATTCTAGACAAACGGGAGGAATGCGAGCGACGGCCCTATATGGAGATGCATGCGTCATATGGTACGCCGCCATGGCTGCACGTGCAGGAGGTGACGACAGATCTGAGCAGGAGAGGCGAGTTAGTGCCAGGACAGCTGGCGCTATTGGTTGCGTATTTTCCCGGCTGGCTCCCGGTGTTGACAGATGATGGCGGGAAGCCCGCCGAGTGCTGCTATTATGTGGCGAGGTATAGCCCGGACCGTCTGTCGTTGGCATTCGGGTATGACTTAGAGCCCCCATGCGGTTATGACAGCCCTTGGAGTGTGGCGACGGCTTTTGGGTATACACGATATGACAGAGCCCGCGAGTGGCCGGCACCGACGACAGAGTGGAGGCAGCCAGGGACAGAGGTGGCAGGGGCGGTGACAGCGGATTATGCGCATTGGTGGGAGCGGCTGCGAGGGAGCTGGGCCGGATGGCTGGCACAGCCGTCAGGCACACGTCGACAGGTAGATGTGTTTGCATGCGACCGAGCCCTGAGTCTGATATCGGCCACAGTCGCGAGGCAGTGCGGGATGCTGTCACTGGTGACCGGGAGTTCTGTTCCGAGCTCGGAGAGGGAGGCGGAGGAGGATGCCGGAGAGTTGGGGGACGCTGCCCCAGGGGAGGACCGCGGAGAGGAGCTTATTGCAGAGGTGCCGAGGGTGCCGGGGGCCGGCAAGGGCCCTTTATCGGCATTGCGAGTGGGGATGATGGAGACAGCGCGTCAGGCTAGTGCCGGTACATCAGCCCCACACATATCAGGGGCGAAGAGGCCGCGCGACGTATTAGAGGAGCTAGACTCTGAGGTTTGCTTCTGTCCCTTCTTTTGTCGTATGAATATGGTTTGCATATTGATCATAATTTGTGAACTGACAGCGGTTTTGCCAGGGGGACGAGGAAGAGGCGGTCGCGGAGGGTAGCGAGGCCGAGACTGAAATCGAAGGCGAGGAGGCTATGGCAGCCGAGGCCGGCAGATCAGTTGACAGTGATGAGACTGAGGCCGTTGAGATATTGGCGGCCGGTGTGACGAGGAGGGTGAGTCCATTGCCTGTTACTGAGGAAACGGTGGGGGCACTATACGGCGGAGAGGGGAGCGATACAGTGATGTTTGATATTGACGAGGACTGGTGGACAGGCATGGAGACGCAGGTTGTGGGAGGTGATGGTGGTGATACGGCGGAGCCCGAGTCTGTTGTTGCTGCCCCGGTTCATGAGCAGGAGACACCGGTTCAGGCTGTGGTGGCGCGACGGCACGACACATTGCCGGAGTCCGTGGTTGAGGTTGGCGCTACTCTACTGGCGATGCACTCAGCCACGATTGGTGCGCAGAGGGCGGGTGGAATGTCGGAGATTTCTGCAGCGGGCGGCAGTGGCGCGACAGCCGGAGAGATGAGTAGAGGGTCTTCGAGCGGTCAGGTGGATGTGGCGACTTGGGGGGGCCTCCAGCTACCGGCGGAGACGGTGCGCCGGTTAGAACTGGTGAAGGCAGCGTTCCCGCAGACATTCGAGAGGGTGGGGGTAGAGAACCCAGTACTACGGATGTGGGTGTCTGCCGGGTTTATGGAGTGGTTGCTGCCGTTTGCTAGTGTGCCGTCGACGGGTTGGACTGCAGAGTTCGTTGCTCGGTCGCTTTCAGAGTTCGCTCCGTTCACATCACTAGGCATGCAGCTGGACTGGCTAGCAGATTTCTTTAGGTCGAGGAGCGGCAGCCATGAGATGGATGAGAGGCGCGCAGTCGTGGTCATGCGGGAGATGTTGCTGGAGCGGCGCCGTACAGGGTTAGAGGCGGAGCGGTCAGAGATTACCGCAGAGTTGGCCGGGATTGACATGCAGGTAGCAGAGATAGAGAGACAGCTCGTCGATTTGCAGAGGCAGTTGGCCGATCTACAGAGGCGGCGAGGTGAGGTGGATGGGCGAGAGTCAGAACGGTTGAGGCGACAGGCCGAGCTTGATGCTGGATGGTCAGAGGTACAAGCAGAGCGGGAGGCACTTCAGGCATTCAGCTCCCACCCAGTTGCATCACTGTTGTCTAGACTTTCATAGCTTGTATGTTACTTTGCTGTAGTTGTAGCGCTCAACGATGGCTAGTAAACGTTTGATGTATATGTATATATTTTGATGATCTTGGCTTATTGCATGTTGTGTTCGGTTGCTCTTTTTTTTTGTTTGAATGTCTTGCGCATTTTGGTCACCTGTGAATGTTCTCCATTCCCGCCCGTAGAAAGTGACTTAGGAAGCATAGGTTGAAAATGAGTGTCAGCTAGGCAGAAGCTGAGGTAACAGCATGACTTTGTATTGATAGGACGTGGGACAAAATGCCATTACATGAGTAGCGTAGAACGCTATACAGATCAACAAAAATTACAAGTCTGTAAGCAATGTCGCATGTACAAAAATGCTATGAGAGCGAGTACTATGATGCGGGCGGATAGGGCTGGGGGAACATTGTCGTGACTAAACATAATACTTCTTCAGGTAGCGGCCGTTGATGGGGGCCGAGATCTGACCGTCGTCGTGGTTGAGCAGGAGGTATGAGCCATTAGTGCGGGCTTCGTGCACCGTGAAAGGGCCCTCCCAGTTTGGCGTGAATTTAGGAGCTGACATGTTGGCTCGTACATGTTTGGCGGCTTGAAGAACAAGGTCACCCTCGATAAATGAGCGTGGCTTGACGGTCTTCCCATAAGCTTTCGTGAGCTGCTCATGATATTTCTTCATGCGGCGCAGGGCCGTGGCTCGTCGTTCGTCGAGGCCGTCAAGTGCCGCCAGCCGGGCTGTTTCATCTCCGAGACTGCTGCTTAGAGAAAGTCGAGCCGATGGTACTGCGATCTCGGCAGGTACCACGCACTCGTCCCCGTAGACGAGAGAGAAGGGCGTGGCCTTTGTCGCTGTGTGCAGGGATGTTCTGTAGGCCCAGAGTGCCAGATTCAGTTGTTCGGACCATGACCGGTTGGTGTCATGCACCATTCGCGATAATACTCGTAGCAGAGTCTTGTTGGAAGCTTCAGCTTGACCATTACCTTGCGGGTAATAGGGAGTTGATGTAGCATGGCTGATGTTGTACCCTTCCATGAGAGCTCGAACCTCTCGATTAATGAATGGCGTGCCATTGTCAGATATAATACATCGAGGGATGCCGAAACGACAGATGACGTCACGTAAGAAGTTAGAAACGGCACCTCCCGTGGCTCTCCGCAGAGGTACGGCTTCGACCCACTTCGTGAAGCGTTCAGTAGCAACCATGATCCAGGAATGGCGTCTGGATGGCGGGTGGATGGGGCCGATGAGGTCGAGGGCCCAAGAATGAAATGGCCACGGGGCTGAGATCATGCGCAAGTCGGATGCTGGCGTGTGTATCCTGTCGGCGTGCCGCTGGCAGGGTTGGCAGCGTCGGACATGAGAGATGGAGTCGGATTCCATAGTCGGCCAATAATACCCCAATCTTAGTAATTCTGCATACAGCTTCTGGGAGCCTTGATGTTCACCACAATCACCATTGTGTACTTCGTTAATGACCTTGACTACTTGGGCACCCTGCAAGCATCGCAGGGTGCGTCCCGAAAATCCCTTGCGAAACAACTCGCCTTCCGTCACAAAATACTTGACTGCCTTGCGCTTGATGGATCGTGCTGAGCCGCGGTCAGGTGGTAGAATCCCGTGGGATAAATACTGGATGAAAGGCTGGCGCCAGTCACCTTCGATGTCAATGACAAGAGCTTCTGCACCGTCAGGTGCATACAAGCACTCGGGACAGTCCTTTTGTATATCCGAGGCGTCCTTGGCCATGGATGGCCAATATAGGCCCATACGCTGGAGGCGACGATATAGAGGGGGACCGTCGAGGCCACAACACTTCTGGTGGCCGAGCTGTAATTTGTGCTTTGCCTCTTCCGGTGCCAAACATCTGGCTAGAGTGCCTCCGGGACACCGCCTGTATAAGACATCTCCCATCATTGAAAAGTCTGTAAGGGTGGAGGCATGAGCAAGAGATGGCGCTTTAAGTTTGTCGATAATCGGTTGCCTCCAATCGTCCGCAGTAACGTCCCTCGGGACTAGGTTCAGTGCTGTGCATGGTTCCATTCTCTTGACGATGGTTAGCATCCGTTGTTCACCATCGACTTCTATCTTTGACGCGATCGTGGCCAAGCTGTCCGCATGTCTGTTGTGGCACCTATTGTGATGTTCATACTGGACATGGCCGAGTCTTCCTTCCAAGTGTTGCACCAAGGCACGATAAGGTGCCAAGGCTGGTTCTTTGACCGCGAACTCTCCGTCCGCCTGCTTCATGACCAAATTTGAGTCTCCTTTCACACACAGCGCCTTAGCCCCCATACTGACGGCAAGCATGAGGCCAATGACAAGTGCCTCGTATTCAGCTTCGTTGTTAGACACCGGGAATGCAAGTTTGAAAGATAGTGAAGTGGTAACACCGTCTGGGGCCCGAAGACTATGCCGGCACCCCCTTGCCGGAGGGGTGTGCCATTGGGACCTTTGCTAGTGGCAGAGCCGTCGAATTCAAGTGTCCACAGTTCATCGATGTCGGTGATCAGGGCTGTCTCCTCCCCAGGCAGTTGATCCGAGGTCGGTTCATATTGTTGGCGTGGGAAGAAGGCCAGGAGGTCTGCAAGTGCTTGGCTCCGCAGAGCTGTAGGATTCTTGATAGATAAACCGAATTCGGCCAATAGCAACAACCAACGGGTGAGTCGACCAGACAGGGCGGGACGCGTAAGCATGTAACGGAGTGGGTCAGCCTTGGTGACGAGTGTGATCTGGTGCGCCAGAAAGTAATGTCTGAATTTCTGCGAGGCGTACACCAAGGCTAGACAGTGTTTCTCGAGCTCGGAGTAGTTGGCTTCGGGTCCCCTGATTACTCTACTGAGGTAATAAACAGGACGCTCGACACCTTCGACTTCTTGGGCAAGCAAAGCCCCGATGGATCTGGGTGTGGAAGTCAGGTAGAGTAGGAGTGGGATGCCCCGTTGTGGTACGACCATGGTTTGCGGTGACATGAGGACCGCCTTAATCCGTTCAAATGCTTGCCGTTGGGGCGCACCCCAATTCCATGGTGCGCTTTTACGCGTCAAGTGTTGGAATGGCGTAATGAGCTCGGCCAGCGCGGGTATGAAGCGTCGGAGGTAAGAGACCTTGCCGAGGAAGCTCTTCAGTTGCTTTGTGTTCTTGGGGGAGGGCATTTCTTGGATGGAGGCAGCTTTCGAAGGGTCAACGTCGATGCCCTGTCGACTGACCAAGAAGCCGAGGAACTTGCCGGAGGAGACGCCGAAGGCACATTTCAATGGATTCATCCGCATGTTATACTGGCGGCAACGATCAAAGACTGCTCGAAGGTCGGTGAGGTGATCACTTTCCTTCTTGGATTTGATAATAAGATCGTCGACGTAGTCTTCCACAGTACGGTGTATCATGTCATGGAAGATTGCTGTCATAGCCCTTTGATACGTAGCACCCGCATTCTTGAGGCCGAAAGGCATAACTTTCCAACAAAAATTACCCATAGGAGTGCGGAAGGCTGTCTTGGCGCTGTCGTCGGGGTTCATGCGAATCTGATTATAACCTGCGAACCCATCCATGAAAGATAAAGTTTCATATCCGGCGGCGGCCTCCGTAAGCATGTCGATATTGGGTAGTGGAAACTCGTCCTTGGGGCACGCCTTATTCAAGTCCCGAAAGTCAATACAGACGCGGACTTGGCCATTTTTCTTTTGTACAGGGACGACATTAGCCAGCCAAATAGGGTGAGTGATAGGTTCGATGAAGCCTGCCTGCAGAAGGCGTTCAATCTCTTGCTTGATTTTCAATTCGAGCTCGGGGCGGAATGTCCGCGGGTGTTGTCGGATAGGGACGGATCCGGTAGCAATGTTGAGATGGTGTGTGACTAAGGCAGGATCCAGTCCGGGCATCTCATTGTAGCTCCATGCCAAGACATCACGATACTCATGCAGGAGGGAAACCAATTCCTCTCTTCGGCCGGGGGCGAGTTTTGTGCCAATGTAGGTGTGCCGCGGTTCTTCGCCCGGGTCGGCCAGGTTGATTTCTTCAATATCTTCAGCCTGTGGTCGAGGGCCGTCCTCATAGCAAGGTGGTGCCGCGCCGGGGGTGAGGTCAGGATCTGGCTGGCAATGCTCGGCCGTGCAGCACCATTCAGTCTCTCCAAGGGGGTCGGGGTCGAGGGGGTCTGATGAGGGACCGCCTGGAGCCCCTGCATACCGTCATAATTGATAGATGATTTTGCCGTCCTTGACGATACGTTGAAAGGCCGGCTCAGCCTTTTGCTTCTTGGACTTGGGGGAAGAAGGGGGGGAATTGGTCGTGGCAGCAGGCGAAAGCGGTGGGGTTGATCCATTATTCTTGTTACTCTTCTCCGTTTTGGCCTTGGGAGGCTTGTCCCCGCACAGCTCATCCCAAGTTGGCAGCCTGGTAGAATGTATATGAGTAGCATTCTCACCATCCTCGGCAAAATTAGTGAAGAAGGAGGCCTCGGCGAAATAAGATTCGGCGCATTCAAAGGGGGCTTTGGTTGCAGGGATTGTCATCGCTACCTCATGCCCCGTAGAACCGGCTACCAGCTTCACACACTGGTGGTATGTTGAGGGAACGGCCTTGTTAACATGGATCCATGGTCGCCCGAGCAGGAGGTGAAAGGCAGACTCGCTGTCTATTACGTGAAAAGTAGTGTCGCGACGGACAGTTCCGACCATGAGGTCGACAGTGATATGGCCGAGGGTCGACTGAGGACCCTGTCCAAAGCCGGTAATCTTGACGGGGTCACGGATGATTTTCCTTGGGGGAATGCCGGCCTGTTGCAGGGTGATGAGAGGTATGATGTTGATCGAGGCGCCGCAATCAACCAAGGCACGACGGAAGCCCGTGCCATTAACAGTACATTCTAAAAACAGCGGCCGATTGTGATGCTCGACCGGCGGCGAGTCTTCATCCGAGAAGACTAAGGCCGTGGAGGGGATGTGACGTAATTCAGCCTGGACGGCGAAGCATTCGGGACCGAGGCCGGTGGTGACCTCGAGCAGGCAATTGGAAAGATAAGTCCGGGCGGCGGGTGAAAACCCCATTTCATCAAAAAAACTTTTGATCTTCGTCATCTGTCGGAAGGAAGACATCGACTGCTTAGCTGGAGGAGGCACGTTCGTCAGTATGGGCTCTGCCGGGGCTTCGGGGATTACAGGCTCGACATGGTCAGTGACAGCCGTAAGGACCTGGTGCTCCCTATTGTTGCGATGCGGTGGGTAGGGATCTTTGCGTACATCGTTGTTCTTCCGTAGCTGTAGGTCGCCCGACGCTACCTTCCTTGCAAAGATGGTTCGCAGTGCATTACAATTTTTGAGCGGATGGCCAAGGGCTCGATGGAAAGGACAGTAGGTGGGTCTGGCCTTTTCTTCGTCTGTGATGTTGGTCCGCATTGGTGGCAGTTGGAAATTTTTGTCATGCGCCACCCATTCCGCCAAGAGTTCCTTCACTGTATTCAGATCACAGGGATAGTCAGGTGCAGGCCTTTGTTGCCTTCGCTTGTCGGAGCCTTGGTCCCCATCTGGAAGCTGACGCTTGAAGCCTGCATAGTTGTTGTTGTTGTTGCTACGCTGAGTGATAGGTGTATCTGCTGAGGCCAACAGCGTACTTTGCGGTCGAGGCTTCCATGACTTGACAGGACCAACTGTCTCGTAAGTTCGTCGGGCTGTCTCCTTGAGGTGTCCCCATGACCTCAACTGTAGGTTCTCGATATGCACTCGGTAGACGTCAATCATATTTTTGATGCATATGGGAACCAACGTTTCGTCTTTGCTGAAATCCGTGCACTCAAGGCACTTGAGATGAAAACGATGCACATATTTATTCAAGTCTTCTCCCTGGTTCTGGCGAATGCCAGCAATATCAACGATAGTCACGCGCTCGGTCTCGTAATGAAACTTGTCTAAGAACAGCTGGACCATGTCGTTCCAGGTGTGGACGGTCCCTGCGGGGATCTGGTGATACCAAGTGTAAGCCAAGCCTGTAAGGGATTTGTGGAATTCTCTCAACTTTAAGCTGCCTCCTGTACCATACTGCTCCAAGGAGCCTGCGAATCTTGTTAGGTGCTCACGGGCGTTGCCCTCACGTCCGTTGAAGAGCACAAAGTTTGGTTGCTTGTACTTGAGGGGGTAGGGTGCGATGGCGATATCATTGGCGTACGGGGCGTGTCCGGTCAGACGGGTTGAGGAGTCCGGTCGGAATTCCTCGACAGGCGACGGACAAGGGCTTCCAAATCTGACCGAGTGACATAGTTGGAGGATGGTGCCTCATTGCCGGTCAAGGGGTGATGACCGCCTGGTGCGTCGCGAGCCCCCGAGCCCCCAGATGGTACGGCTTGATGAACGGGGACATGGGAGGGTTGGTATAGTACAGGTGCTGGCAAGGGCAGCTGTGCAGGGGCGAGTGTGGGTTGGCGAGACATGTCTATCACTTGGCCGGGGGTTTGGTGTTGCTCAGGTGGATACGGATTAGGTTCCATCTCGATGGAGTCATGAGTTTCAGAGGAGCTTCTTGCCGGCATCGGATGAGATGGTGTGACAGCGGGGAGAATCTGCTGCAAGACTGGCCCGAGATCCGTGTGTAGCTTGCGGGGCGGCACTGCAGAAGGAGATGTGTCAGCTACTGGTGGCGAGGGTGTTGCGAGCCCTACCGCCAAGGGTCTGGATATCCAAGGCGGCGGTAGTCGCGACACTGGGGCCGGGGCGACGTCAAAAGCTGGCCCCGGTCCTGAAGGCTGGATTGATGGAGCGGCCTGCTGCGAGGCCAGGGCTTGTATGGATTTTTGCATCTCCATAATGGCGGCTAGTAGAGTGGTCTGTGAATCTTGCAGAGTGGTGATGGTTGGAGTGAGTTGCTGGATGGCTGCACTTACGATCACTTGCACGTCGGGGGTAGTGGTTGGCAGCTGGTCTTGGAGTCGCGTGGCGCTAGTCTCTTCCTGATCACCGAGGTGGTGTTCTTGCATGGCGAGGTTGGGTCCTTGGCTGGTTGTCCTGGTAGCTCTCCGTTGCACAGGCATGATGCCTAAGTCCGGAAGATGTGCAAACCGCAATACGATGCTCACCTCCCCAGCGGAGTCGCCAAAATGATGATGCCGAAAATGGTTCGATGCTACGTGGAGGTGCCACAAAGGATGCGGTCTGAGTCAGCTTCCAGGTAGGCAACGTGGGAGACAGCAAGGACGGCGTAAGGGCCGAGGGCAAGGCTCCCCAGACAGGTCGTGAGGGCTGGCAGTGCTGCGCAGGCAGGGTGACGATGAACAGGACCGACAGTCTACAGTCCGTGATAAGGGTGCAGCGTCAAGGGTCCGTAGACGGGAGTCCAAGTGTGTTTCTCTCACTAGAATTCCAGAGAGAATGTTTTTTAGAGAGAGAAAGTGAAAAGTCCAAATGAGAGAAAGATCCTTGAAAAAGCTCCAAAGTCCACTATTTATAGGCAAAAATGTGCATGTGTCATAAGTTGACATGTGTCACCCCCTGGGAACGACACGTCGCCAGGGGGCCAACGCACTGACCCTCCGTTGGACTGCCGGTCCCTAAGTTCGTGCTGCCCTGCCCTTGCAACATCTCTCTGCCTGTCTGAGGAGACTGATCATGCCGCGGTAGCATGGTCAGAGTAGCCCGTTGCCCCAGCCTCCAGTCCAAGCCCTTACTGAATCCCACAGGCCTGGCAGCGGTGGGGAAGACCCGACGCCCAGCTGCCAGGTGGACTAGGCAAGATGCCCTTCCGAAGACCTGCTCCCATCTCGGAGTGACCCGGGGGTCATAGTCCTTAGGGGTGCCGACGCGAGCCCCCAGTGCCAGAGCACGTAGGCCAGTCACGCAGGCACCCTGGCGGAGATAGTGTCCCGGAGGAGTCGCCTATCCCGCTGCGAAGGGTCCTCGTGCCGGAGCACGGAGCGAAGTCCCCCTAGAATGAAGACGGCGATGGCTTTGAGGTTGTGAGCCCATCCCGTAAGCATATAACATGATTGTGGCGCATGGGCGCGGTGGAGTGCGGGCGACGAGGGTCGCAGAGTGACGTCCGAGCAACAAGGGTCGTTGCGTGGATGGCGCGCGACCGTGAGCGACGGTTGTCATGGCGACAGAGCGGCCACAAGTGACGGTCGTCGAGACTACGAGCGACGGTCATCGCGACGAAGGAGCACGGCCGAGAGCGACGGTCGTCGCGACTACGGCGGAGCGCGGCCGCGAGCGACGGTCGTCGTGACAACGGAGCACGGTCAAAGGTGACGGCGTCGGTCGTCAAGGCAGGTGGCCGACCCCCAAGGGAGGCCGACCCCTTGGGGTGGCCGACCCCCAAGGGTGGCCGACCCCTCAAGGTGGCCGACCCCTTGGGGTGGCCGACCCCCAAGGGAGGCCGACCCCTTGAGGTGGCCGACCCCCCAAGGGAGGCCGACCCCAAGGGGTGGCCGACCCCCAAGGTGGAAGGCACGCCGAGGTCGCTTCACGTGACTTGAGCATGCGTTGCTTTGACCGGCCCTCGAGCGTTGAAAAGTTGACCGCTGACTGGGTGATGTGTCGTGCAAAGTGGGTCCCTTAGCGGGTCCTGGGGTGCGACCAGAATAGGGTATGAACAAAATGCAATATTGAGTCTAGGCTTAATAATGGAATTAAATTAACTAATCCAGTCCAGTTTAGTTGTCCAAGTCCGGTGCATTGCATATCCAGTCCAAGTCCAGTCAAGTTGCACCAGTCCAGTCCATTTAGGTCAAGATGACTTGGAAAAATAATTCATGATTTATCTTTGATATAAAGATCAAATCAATTTTTTTTTTTTTAGAAAATGACTTATCCCGAATCAGATACATCTCATTTATGATTTTAGAGATAATTACCAAAAATAAAAGCAGATAATGCCTCAAACTTCGGAAAAAAATCATTTCTAATTAATGGGGTGAACCGGCCGATTTTTTACCAACCAAATAGATAGTTGACTTTTGTCAATCTGTGATTTTATCACTTATTCTGACTTATCTCTAGTCATGGCATTATCAATCTTATTAGATTCTGCGATCCTGAACACTATAAAAAGTACAAATGGCAAAAAAGTACCCGGACCCATGGGTATACCCAGACTCGTGGGTATACCCGACCCGTTGAAAAAAAGCGTGTAAACACCCCATATTTATAGTTTTATTTTATCTTTTTATTAATTTATGTCAGCCTTTATTAAATAATATTTATTAATTTAATGTTAAATGTAACCTTGATAAAAAGTAATAGGCCTTATTTACTTAATTCGACTTAGTAAGTTCAGTCCAGTCTAGTTTGAGTTCAGTTAGTTAAGCCAAATTAATTAGGCGTTGTCTATTGGATAATTATCCTAGTTAATTAAGGTTTAACCCAAGTAAAGTAAAGAGATTGTGATTGATTAGATTACTTGAAAATATCCTGTGAATTATCATTAATTCATGCACTTGATCCTTATTGTATAAGAGACATGGAGATAATTATTGGATTTGATTCAGATCACGTCTCAAAATTCAGAAAAAAATAAAATATTTTTAAGATATGGGATGAATCAGCCGGTGTTCGACTGACCGATCGGTTAGTTGACTTTTGTCAATCAGCGATTTTTATAAAATATTGAGTCTTATGTTCAAATCTAAGATTGATATCATTATCTTTACCATTTCTTGTGTCCCAGGCCATTTTGAAAAAGGCCCTAGGCCTTTAATTTTTAGGACAAGCTTTTTTTCTCTATATTTTCTTATATCATTTCTTTCATAGAAGTGGTAGATCACCTCCAAGGGAAATTTCGCACTTCATATTCACTTTTATATACACAAGTCACATGCATCATGGATTCATCATAAGGAGTTCTGAAGTCTTCTAAGCTAGCGCCTTCTCGAGGTACATTTACAGTTATCTAGAGTAGCTTAGATAATAATAGTCTAGATTGTCTCCCTTCCCGTAGTCGCATTTCTATTCATAAACAACAAAAAGAGTCTTTTAATTTTTGGGTCTAAGTCTAAGTCTTAAAATGTAGAGTTCTTGTCGTACAACTAGAGTTGAACTACGACAATTTTAATTCCTATTAGTCCGACCGGATACGTAGGCAATTCGACTCTTGATGTTAAGTTTAGGCAAAAAAATACTCCCTTCGTCCCTTAATAATTGATCATCTTTTTTTGGTCATCCCACAAAAATTGATCACTTCCAAATTAAGAAAGGTTTTATAAGTATGTTTACATATTTACCATTTTTATACTTTTTATTCTATTTCTCTCTCCACATTTAACTCATTTTCTCTCTCTTAACCCACCACTTTACACTTTTTTATTCTATTTCTCTCTATACATTTAACACTCTACCAACTAAATTTTTCTTTCATAGTCCACTCTCTTCTCCCCTCTCTCTAAAGGGTAAATGGAAAAAACACACAATACATAACCAAATCCTTAATATGCGTGCAAAATAAAAGTGATCGATATTTTAGAGATGTAGGGAGTAATAAAAATAAATTTAGGGTAAGTTATTTTGTGCATGCTATTTGTCCCGCAGGCCAAGAATCATTAAAAATGAAGTAGAGACGGAAAGGGTGTGGCGAGTGCCTAACACTTTTCCGTTGCATAGCTTAGTCCCCGGACCCTTATCTTGGTTTAGATAGATTAGTCGTCCTTCTTCAACACCTTTAAGTCATTTTAGGTTTTTCTTGTCTTTCATTAATTAAATAAGATGGCGACTCCATAAAAAAAAATCCTTTTCCGAGATTTTTTTGAGGCGGTTTGCTACAATGCGATACGGGTACAAGAAACTATACCCTTTAAAATCTTACATGTACGCGGACCGGACCTGTAAATCCCGATTCGGTCCGGGCCGGGCTGGGTTCACACACACACAATATATATATATATATATATATATATATATATATATATATATATATATATATATATATATATATATGTATATATGTAGGGTCGTGATCCATTGCTAGGGCTAGCAAGTTGCCAGCGCGAATTGGCCGTCAGATACATAATGTAGTGGATGACGAAAAAATCGCCGCCCAGGCTCACGAGCTGGCCATCCACAGCACGATCTATGAGTGCAGAGAACAAGGGAAGAAGAAGAAGTGGGTCACTGCTGTGTAGTGGTACCCTGTGCTTGCACAGGTGTACCACGAGTTCGCATTAGGTACGTCACACGCATCGAATAGTGTACAGTGATAATTAGTGCGTGAAATTTTAAAGTATAATACCTTAGGCTACATTAAAATTTCTGGCAAAATCTTATAATTTTTTGAAATTGTATTTTTAATATTCTCCATAACTTCAGATTTTTAAAATTCTTTTGGGGTTCTTAAAGTCAACGATAAATTCTGGTAAAATTAGAATAAAGTTTCTATATATAAATAAGTTCTGGTTTAAGTTTGATGATTTTTAGAGTTGAGTTTTTATCATTTTTGTATCGCATTGGATTTAGCAAAACAAAAAATTTAAAAATAGTTTTAATGCCTTATAAATTCTGATCTCAATTTCTAGAACTTTTATATGTATTGTAATGCTATTACAAAAATCATAGGAGTTTATTTTCAGCTAGAAACAATAATGGCTATTTATGGGTTTTCTTACATTTAAAAAATATATTAATTCAAAAATATTCAAAAATTCAGAATAATTTATATTTTGACATTTTTTAATATTTTAATCTATAAAAGTGTTTTGTTAAAATTTATTATGTATTTTGAGTATCGTTACGTATTAAGGAGTGTACAGGGATTTCAGTTAGGTTGGCAGTATTTGGGACCCACTTTGAGTTGTGTGATTTTAGAGTTAGAAGTGAGTATCGTTTTGGTAGTTGATATTACAACAAATAAATTGTCAATCTAGGTTGATTTAGAGGACTTGATTGAGGTTGCATAACATTGCATAGCCTGGATCGAGGTAAGAAATTCCATCCAAACCTTACTTCATTGTTTTGATTTCAAATGTTTTATTCTAACAGCCTTATGAATTCCATTGAACTCTAATGTTAAAATTTTCATTAAAGTGTAAGGGATTCTAAGCCCCTTTTTATCAGATTGATCTCGTTTGTTTTATTCTAAATTGTTATCGAATTTTATTAAACTTTGATTTTTATTAATTGGTTATGAAAATGTTTTTGAATTGCCCACGAAGCCCTGTATTGAGCCTTAAAGCAATCGATTGAAATTCTGTTAATACTCATCTGTTTTATTGATTCGATCATTGTACCACATTTTGAATTGTACTTATTTCTTCTCAATATTGACATGAGTTAGTAAATTTGAAGAGTTATAATGATGGTCTGTATTGCTATCGTTATAAAGATGGTCTCTTGGTTAGTTAAACTAGTACTTAAATGGACTAGTTAGTGTACCTATGCATATGAAAAGTGTATCGAGCACTGTCATGATGGCTTTGCTATGGTGTACTGCTCGGGTTCAATGTTACATGTGTTTGTTTTATTGTACCTGAAATACTTTGAAATGACTATTGATTGAGAGATTGAGTTGATAGTCATCCCTATGTCTATATCGAAATGCTACGATTTTATTTGAAAATCTTTTTAAAAATTATCTTTTAACTCGATATGAAAAATTGTCCGAATCGTTTTGTTGTCTTTGATCGACCTTACTGCGCTCTCAAAAGCTCACTCTCGTTTGACTTCCTTTTCGCAGGTGATAACTAGCATTAAGTTACTTGAGTAAGGATTAGAGCCGAGCAAGGAAAATTGAATTTAAGTTTTAGTATTGAACGTTAGAACCCCTGCATGGGTAAACTTCTCTAGCATGTTATTCAGGTTTAAAATCAGTTTACTGATTATCTTTGTACATTGAGGGTGATACATCGATTGATGGTTTAGTTGTTCTGACAGTTTGTGGTATTATTTTAATGAGGTTGATGGTTTTATTGTCTTAACGTAAGTAATCGAGTGAGTGTTAGCTTTCTGAAAATTCCGGAATGTTACAGTTGGTATCAGAGCATAGATATATGATTCTGTAGACTTTATGCGAGGGAAAGCCTAGGTTTCGACAAGAGGGATAATAAAAACTTTAATAACTTAGCTGAACTATAGTAATGGCTAGACATCAGAGTGCACATTAAAAGCGTAGTAGATACATCATTTGGTCTAAGGCATTGATATGTGAGTGCTTATAGGAATTGACTAAATATTTTGGGGACAATAGCATCAGATACGTTAAATAGCGAGGACGAAATTTTTATAAGTGGGGGAGAATGTAACACCCCGAACCTTGACATTGCCTAGTCGGTTAATTTATTTTTAAGCGACGACTTTTACATGCATGATTTAGTATAAATTTTTTGAGCAAAATTTATTGGCAACCTTTAGCGACAATTTTTTTGAAAAATCATAAGTATTAATTTAAAGATGGGAATTATGAGTGATATGGATTGTAGTATTTAGTGGCAATTAGCGTAAACGATTCTTTGTAAATTTTTAGCGACAATTTATTTTTAGATTTATTAGCGATGATTAGTGCAACGGGATAGTGTAACAACCCGTTAAAATTTTCCTAACACATAAATTATTGTTAATATTTTGGGCCTTTTCCGTAATAGTAGAAAGTTGCGGATAAAAGTTTGAATAACTAACGGAAGTTAAGGGGGCTTTTGGTAATATTCCAACCTAGGGTTTATATATATATATATATATATATATATATATATATATATATATATAACTTATGGTACAACCGTCCAGCCTCCATTCTCTTTTTCGTCTGATACATTTTGAGAGAGAAAGAGAGAAATCGCCATGAAAGGCAGTTTCGTGTAAAGAGAAAGGCAGAAAGAAAGTGATTGAGAGAGAAAGAGAGCGTGACGAGGAAATTCTGGCGATCGAATAAATTTTTCGATAAGATTTGCTTTGATTTACATGTCACACACACACACACACACACGGATGTGTTCAGTCATGGTTTGGGTGAGGGATTGATTACAGTAATACGCCTTATGGGTTTGGGCGTGAAAGGTGAGCGAATTATGAGGTGTTTGTATATGGAAAGAGGAATATTTGGCGACAAATTTGTGGGTGTGTAACGGGTTGTGCAGAGTATGCATCTTTGTATATGTATAAGGGAGTGATCGTGCGTGTTTGTAGGTCTTACGAGAGAGCACAAGGTGGCTACACTATAGCCGTGAAGTGAGTGCAGTGGTGCGTCTAAGAAGGGGGGGATAAGGGGATAAGGTACTGCCGTAAAGGCAGTAAATAAGTGTGTATCGTGTGCATTAAGTGTGTTTTGTGTGATTGCGTTGTGTGAAGGCAGTGTATTGTGTGTGTGCCGTGTGTGTTATATGTGTGTATGTAAAGTGGGTGTTAGGTGTGTAATGAGTGGGTGTTAGGTGTGTAATGAATGTGTGTTTTCTTGTGTGCAGTGGTGTGTTTGTGTATATGTGTGTGTGCGTGAAGCTGCCGAAAAGGCAGCTATGTGAGTGAATATGTGTTGTGTGTGTGTGTGGGTGTAAAAATGGGTGTGTTTGCATGTATGTGTGTGTGTGAAAAGAGAGGCGAGGCTGCCAAGGCCGTGTTTGTGTATGTGATATCAGAAGGTGTGTGAATGAAGTGTGTAGTAGTGCGTTTGGGTATGCAGGAGTGTGCTTGGCAGCCCCTCTGTGTGTGTGTGTGTGGGGGGGGGGGGGGTATTATGGTGTGATTTGTGTGTGTTTTTGTGTATAGGTGTAGCTGTGGTAATTGTGGGTATGTGAGGTTCGTGGGTCTGTGGGTACACTAAAGCCTGTGAGTGCAGAGAATAGGGAAAGAAGAAGAAGTGGGTCACTGCTGTGTATTGGTACCCTGTGCTTGCATAGGTGTATCATGGGTTCGCGTTAGGTACGTCGCGCGTATCAGATAGTGTACAGTGATAATTAGCAAGTGAAATTTTAAAGTATAATACCTTAGGTTATATTAAAATTTTTGGCAAAATCTTTTGGAGTCTTTAAACTCAACGATAAATTTTGGTAAAATTACAATAAAGTTTCTATAATATAAATAAGTCTCAGTTTAAGTTTGATGATTTTTAGAGTTGTTTTGTTATCATTTCAGTATCGCATTAGATTTAGTAAAACGACAAATTTAAAAATAGTTTTAGTGACTTATAAATTTTGATCTCCATTTTTATAATTTTTACATATTTTTTAAGGCTATTGCAAAAATCATGGGACTTTATTTTTAGTTAGAAACAATTATGGCTATTTATGGGCTTTTCTTGAATTTAAAGATATTATTTTAATTAAAAAATTCATATTTTCACTTTTTATAACGTTTTAAGATATAAAAGTGCTTTTGTATAATTTATTATGTATTTGGAGTATTGTTACATATTAAGGAGTTTATATGGATTTCGGTTAGGTTGGCTGTGTACTGGACTCGCTTTGAATTGCGTGATTTTGGAATTAGAAGTGAGCGTCATTTAGGTAATTGATATTAGGTTTATAGTACAGTAGCATAGATTGTGTTTTAACAAATAAATTGTCAATTTAGGTTGATTCAGAGGACATGATTGAGGCTGCATAGCATTGCATAGCTTGGATCGATGTAAGAAATTCTATTCGAACCCTACTTCATCCCTTTGATTTCAAATGTTTTATTATAATAGCCTTACAAATTCCATTGAACTCTGGTTTTAAAATTTTCATTAAAGTGTAAGGGATTCTATTCAAAGCCCGTTTTTATCGGATTGATCTTGTATGTTTTGTTCTAAATTGTTATCGAATTTCATTAAACTCTGATTTTCGTTAATTCGTTATGAAAATATTTTTGAATTGCCCACGAAACCCTATCTTGAGCCTTAAAGTGATCAGTTGAAATTCTGTTAATACTCATTTGTTTTATTGATTCGATAATTGTACCACGTTTTGAATTGTACTTATTTCTTCTCAATATTAACATGAGTTAGTAAATCTTGAGAGTTATAAGGATGGTCTATTGGTTAGATTAAACTAGTACCTAAATAGACTAGTTAGTGTGCATATGCATATATAAAATGTATAGAGCACTGGCGGTTGTGTTAAAGAAATAAACCAACATTATCAATGCAAATAAGGAAAACAAATTCCTTGTCTTGATGGTATAAAAAAGATATTGGAAAATAATTTTAATGATGACCCGTTAAAATTATGAGAAAAGGATAAACCTTGGGTTACAATGTCCCTTAAGGATAAAGGTTATGTGGTTAAAGTAAAATCAATAGAACATAGTCTTGAGATGGTTCAGAAATTTGAATGATAGATTCCTAAAATACTAAAACAAGGGTTAATAAGACCCAGCGAGAGTCCTCATTCAAGTGTGGCTTTCATGGTAAAAATCATGCAGAACAGGCTAGCGAAAATGCCAGATTAGTCGTAGACTATAGAGCTTTAAACATAGCAACAATCAAAGATAACTATAAAATTCCAAACAAGGATATGCATATAAACAAAATCCAGCTAGCCAACTTTTTTTCAAAGTTGGATTTAAAACCGAATATTGACAAATCAAAGTAGAAGAATCATCAATTCTATTAACTGCCTTTAGCGCACCATAAGGACACTATGAATGGAGGGTGTTACCGTTCGAATAAAAAAAAATGTTCCACCTTTATTCCAAAGAAGGATGGATAACATTTTTAGAAAGTACGGAGACTACTGCATAGTGTACATAGATGATATCTTCGTATTCTTAAAAACTAGTAAAGAACATAGAAATCTTCTAAAAAAGATAGCATAAGAATTCATTGACCATGGAGTAGTACTATCACAAAAGAAATGTGAATGGGAACAAACCACCATTAACTTGTTATGATTGAGAATATAAGATAACAGAAAAATTGTCCTTCAAGATCACAGAGCTGAAAAAATAAAACTATTTTCTAAACAAATCAATGAAGTAAAACAACTTCAAATATTTATCGAGTTGTTAAATTACGCGAGGAAATTCATCCTGCATTTATCAAATCTAACAGAAGCCTTAAGTAAAAAGCTTAACAAAGAAAAATGGATATGGGAAGATGAAGATATCCAAAATGTTCTTTGGATAAAAGGTTAGGCTAAAACTCTGCCAAAACTAAGCTTGCCTAAACAAAGAGACAAGCTAGTTCTACAAACCGACGCTTTTGAAATACCCCCTAGTCCCCGGATCTAGCTGAAGAACAACTGTGTGGTTACTGGAGTAGAACCTTTAAGGATGCAGAAACTCGGTATCACATAAACGAAAAATATATTTTAGTTATAACATGAGAAATAAAGTCTTTTTACATATTTCTAGCTTCTGAACACTTTCTTATCGGAACAAATAATAGGTGTTTTGAGGCTTTCCTAAAAAGAGACCTAAGAGATGTTAGTCAAACAAGACTTTATTGATGGCAACAATGGTTCAGCTATTATACTCTTGATGTAGAATACATCTCATTACCAAAAAATGCACTTACAGATAGTCTAACTAGGGAATAATGCTTTATGATGCAGGGAGTTGTTATCCCAAAAAAGACTATTCAAAAGGCCTTAAAAAAAGGTATGAAGCAGGAGATCCTGAAGTAGATCTACTGGGAGAACCATCAAAGAAATTCAACTATTATGTCATTTACCTTAAAAAAGAGGACAGTTCTTTGTCATTCACAAATCCTCCTCCAGTAGTGGAAGAATATATTTGGAACAACCAATCTAAAAGCCTTAAAACATGACCATACAAAACTAAGCGTTCAAAACCAATGCGTAAGTTTCAGAAGAAAGAAAATAAAGCTGAAACCTCGACAGCAAGGCACCCTAAAAAAGTAGGAAAGAAAATAAAAAATTATTATCCTAACAATAAGGATCTAAAAAGAAAAGTTATAACTGACGAAGATGAAAAATCTTCAAAACAGAATGTTACCATAATGCAAACCAACGATGATACAACACAGAGTTACGAAAAATGCTTAATCAATTAATTGATTATGTTAAGCACTTAGAAAAAAAGGCTTAATATAAACAATGAAGAAGGAATGATAATTCTACAAGAAAAGGAAGAAATAATCTAATTTGTAGAAGAACTAGAATCATTACTTTCAGTTGATATCATTACAAAAGTAAAAGAACTAGCCATGAAGGAAAATGAACATGAAGAGTTACGAAAAATGCTTAATCAATTAATTGATTATGTTAAGCACTTAGAAAAAAAGGCTTAATATAAGTAATGAAGAAGGAATGATAATTCTACAAGAAAAGGAAGAAATAATCTAATTTGTAGAAGAACTAGAATCATTACTTTCAGTTGATATCATTACAAAAGTAAAAGAACTAGCCAGGAAGGAAAATGAACATGAAGAGATCTTTCGCAAACCAGAAATAAAAATGTTCCTGAATTGGGATTATGAATGGCCAAGCCTCACATTACCATAAGACAAGGTTGATCTTAAAGGGATTGAACATGGACTCGTAGACACATTCGAAATAAATTGAGATAATTGGCAACTCATCGATAATCTCCCAGCTATAATTTGATATGATATTAAAGTTATAGTCGACTGATTATCGCAGTCCAAATACTGTTAACATTGACAGGAAGAAGCGAAACCAAATTCTACCAGTCATACCAGATTTGGTTCATTTATCAATTCACTGATAAAAAGTTAATGAATTTTTTACTGACCACACCAGGATGAGCTATGAAATACGTATAATCCCAAAAAAAGACAAGATTGAAAGAATCAGTTGTGTCCATGCAATCATTGAAAACATGGTAGCCGACCTCGTAGAAGATTGTTTCAGCGATGGACAAATGATAGTAATCCTGAAGGGGTATAGAGCATCCATAGATCTCTCCAAACAGGGTCAAGATCGGATAATAAAACTCTATGACGGTTCAATAGCCAAAGATAAGAAGAACCGAATCTACCTAGCCAAACTTTTGAGCTTTATAAGAAGGTTCGGGAGCACAAGATAAGCATGATTAAAATGGACATAATTACCAACGAAAATGACAAAGTCAAGTGGGGAAGATAATAAGGATGTCTGCCATAATAAAAGAGAAAGATGACCCTACAGAAAATAATAGAGGATTTTTATTGTAAAAGAATCATATGTGTCTGATCCTTTCATCTATAAAATGGGTCGAAATAAGAGTTAGAATGTAAAGGAAGTCTGAGAGAGTGTGAAGTCTGCAAGAGTGTGAAGTGCGCTAAGAATTAATGTGTGCAACAATAGAAAGAATGATTCCTTACTATTGCTTTTATGTACTATTTCCTTTCTAGTATAAATAAAAAAAGTATTGATATTAGTACGACATTTTTTTTCTACACTTTTTAAACCAATATTCTGGAAGCTTGAGAGTATTTGATAATGATCATTAGCCAATTCTGAGAAAAGTAAGGTATCGAGCTGTGTATCCACTTGGTGAAAAGCTTGAATATTGAAAAGTAACAGGAGAAGCATGGCGGGCGTACATTCAAGGACCAAGAACAGTATATCTGTAAGTAGCATTATCTATACTACATATAAAAGTGGATCTTTGAAAATTATATTTTGGACCACAATACCCTTGTTACATTGAAAAATTACTTCTTTACCATTCACACATTATTACCATGCTTTGAATCTAAATTATTCTAACAATTCTATTTATTTCACTATTAATAAATATTACAATTAATGCATACATGTCTCTCTCATTTTTCATAAAATTTAACAATAATAAAAAGTATATATGTTAAATGTCCACAACTTGATGTTTTATGTAATTTAGGACATGCAATACCTTGATGGTAGCATCTTATGACATAAGTAGAGTAATTAACTTTTCTAAAATGACCATTAGATTGTAACAATATTTTTTAAAGAGAGATAAATTTTACTCTTATGTTGTCTTATGGATAATTAGTTCAGCCTTTTAAGTAGGCAATGAATTTTGCTTATATGATTCAACAAACTAAAAATATTAAAACTAGACAAGATAAATCATTTCCCTCAGCTTTCCTATTGTTGGCTTTAAGACTGGATATTATATTTGTATCCAATTATATATGTATGTCTCTATGTTTTATTTGTATAGGTTTGACTATACAAATGTTAGTTATTCTCCAACACCAACTTCAAAACATTGATACCTCTTCTTACTTTAATTGTTACGGAGTACTTTCACCATTTTCTTATTTAGTAATAAATGTGGTTATGATTGAAAATTATGTTGTGGAATATTATGCCATAATAAGATCTAGAAATTACTCATTTCACATTATTTACTAATTAACTGTCGACACAACGTTCTAACTAAGGATGACTCTAACTCTTTCGCTTCTCTAAAATTTGAATCTTAAAAATAAAGGTCAATGAAGATGTCTATCATTTTCTTTATATAGGTATCCCAAAGTATGTTGATGAATACTTCACAAGTACAATATAACTCGTTATGCTTTTGGTTAGAGTAAGTTATTATGATTTTATTTCCTATTCATCTTTATGTATACTACCATTATCTATTTAGATAATTTCTATCTAAATCCTGTATGAATGGACGGTTGTTGCAATTGGAAATTTAACTTTAGAATATAACAAAATTTTTATATACCAATTTTACTTGTTTTATCTTTTAATGTTGCATCTTCCTGTAATGACATATTGCATTTACTACTTTATCAGCAAGGGACTAAAGGATTCATCACTTAACGATAACAAGTAAAAAGAACTGTTAATAAATACCACTAAAGGACTCTAGGTGACAAAAGATTATAATAATAGGATTGGAAGCGTGGTTGTTGTTTAGTCTGCAACACATAATCCTTTTTTTTTTAACAAAGAAATCCTAATAACAATATTAATTATAGAAAGTGATCGTGTATTTGCAAATAGATATGCATTTGTTATGTTTTTGGGTTAGAAGTTACTAAACTTTTACTGCAGCTTTTTCCTAAAAAGTAAATGTGTTATATACTAATCTTATTGTAACTTTTTTTTCTCAAATTAAATATAAAATATATTTAATGAATTAAGGTGACAAAGGATGATTGTGATGCATTCACTACAACTATGTGTTTGTGAGGTTGGACTATAGTAGATATAAATAGTAAAAAATAATTGAAAGCTAAAGTCAAAATATCATGGCTATATGGATGCTGACATAAAAAATATTAATTTATTGATTGTTAAACCTTATACTTTTAAGTTTAGAATAAATACATCGATTTAAAATTATAGTACAGTACAAAGATCTTCGGCCATGAAAAGATCAGGCGGTTTAACTATTCTTTTTTTTTTCTTTTCTAAAGTAATTGTTTTTACTTCAAAAGAATGGTAGGTAAGACCATGACAGGATATAGGCTATCATTAACATCAAATTGACTTACGTATTATGCGTTTTATAAAAATTGTGCGAAATAAAGATAGTTAAGAGATAACATTCTTTAGATGGATTCATAATATTTTTGGTGCAACTTATGCATATGAATCTCAATTTCAACTTACAATTTTGAATTCAATTGAATTAACATGTATATATGAACCATAAAAAATTGATTGTCATATTCTAGAAAATATATGGGTTTATGACTTTCTTATAATATAATCTTATTTTGTCATGTCTTAATGTCACGTGCATCGCATGTGCATCCTACTAGTATTCTAAAATGACCTTGTGATTTATATTGTATGTGACAAAGTATTAGGGTGCATAAAAATATATTATTCTAAAGTTTTGAGAGTCAGATTGCAAATATGTTAAAGTATTAGGATTATCTAACACTATTAAGAAAAAAAATTTAATCTGGACGGTCCATAAATCACTGATAGACGGCCAGATCGTGTTGGCAAGTAAATTAAATTATCTGCATGGACAGTAGATCACGTCCCATAAATATATAAGTGTATATCTATATATATATATATATATATATATATATATATATATATATATAGATATGTGTGTGTGTGTGTGTTATACCAACTCAAGTGATGATGAGGATTTATTGTCCAGTCGGGCATCTCTAGATAATTATACTTCGACGCTAACAACCTATGTCTTGAGCGACTACGTACAATATTCACTTCAAGTCATCACCAACATAGCCCTCCCATATCAAAGAAACCTAATTGATTCAACATAAACGTGTGCGTATGATGTGTGCACATGTGAAGCAGCTGCTTGTGGGTTGTCAAAGCTTGACGGTGAGATTAGACTTATGGGCTTTTTTTTTCTTGGCAGAAAATGACTTCGAATCGGAAGAGTTAGTTAAGAAGCGGTTGGCTGATTTTGAACTTGAAATGGGTTAAGTATGACAAAAAAAGGTTGGGTCGATGTTGAACATGTGGTTATGAGTTCAAGAGCTAAGGTTATACAATTATGAACATGTTCAATTCACTTCCATGGAGTTGGTGATATGAATAAAGGGTTGAAGCTTTGTGTGGTTATATTGAGTGCATCCGTCCGAACAGTGATGAAAGTAGGAGTGCTGATTGGGGTTGAGCTGAACCGAAGGTGAGTTCTAATAGCCAGATTCAGTTAAAAATTTATAACTCAAAATAGAAAACATTTTCAACCCAAAAAGGCCTTAACCAAAATACTTTGGTTCCAACTTTTAAAAAAAAACCAAATTATAAAACTTTCTTACCAAATTGATATATTTGGATCTTCTATTTAAACCAAAGTGTCGTAAAATTAAATAAGAACTTAACTCCAACTTTAAGTGTCATCTGAGAGTGTACAATCCTAATCTTAGACAAACAAAATTTTTATGTTTACATACTCAGTACAATATCCATAATCCAAAGTGGCTTGGAATAGGGTAAGTTTTGCTATACAACACAAAATGACGCTGTTTTTTTGGTTACTACCTAGCTACTTATATTAAGAATACTTAAAAAAAAAAAAAGTATTTGGGGTTGAACCCAAATTAAAAACATCTCAACCCAAGAATTGAACTAAAAAACCAAACATTTCCAATTTCAAAATAAAAAAAAAACAATTTAAAGATTGAATAACCGAATTACTTTGAATTTTGCTTCATATCTTTGGAGTATTTTCAATTCACCCGTCTAACGAATAACCAGTGAACATAGTTTGTATTGGCATTGCCAAATTTTGTATGACAAAAGCAAAAGGCAGATATAATACAAATGGTGTTACAATAGAGGGGTGCATGTCTGTTATGTACTGTTCCACTGATTAGACTCTCCTTAGATATAACCCAATCCATTCTCCTTTTTCCAAGGGAGTGTATCCACATACAGCTTCAACCACCACGACCCAAATCCCCAATACTCAGAACCACCACTATCATCAAGAGACTGAATTATCTGTGGTTGTGTTGGGGATGATTAGGGTGGTTGGATGATGGTTGTCGACAGTTAGTGGGTCACAAAAATTTGATGGAGATCAGGTTTAGTGGTTATGGGGGATAATACGATGGGTGTTGGTGATGGTTCAAGGTGGTGTTGTGATGGTGTGGGTCACAAAAGATTATTGAAGATAAGATCCGATGGTTGAACATGAGATTGTGATGGTGTTGGCTGTGGGAGGATGAGGTTACGATGGTTTCACGATAGTTTTGGCCGGGTCGCGAATGGTTATGGAGATAAGATCAAAAGTTATGGGTAGGTTTTGATGATGTTAGTGATGGTTGAGGTAGTGTTGTGGTATTAACCGGCGGTCATGGGTTTTATAGGGTGGTGGAGATCCAATTTAGCGGTATTGGATTAGGCTGTGACAGTGTCGGTGGTGGTTGATGATGCTGTTGTTGTGGTTCGCTAGCAGTTGCGGGTCTTGAATGGTGGTGGAGAGAAGACTCGATAACTGTGATGTTATTGGTGGTGGTTGAGGTTGGTGTTGCGGTGATTCAGTGGCGATTGTAGGTCACGAATTGTAGTGGAGAGAAGATCCGGTGGTAGAGCCATGTTTTTGGCGGTTGTTACTGGTAGTGGGTAGTGGATGATGGTGGCAAGGAGTGGTGAGGACCGTTGCATACGGTTGTGCTAACATGTGCTGGAGTAAGTTGTATGGAGTGAAAGAAGATTAGAGACATGACGTGAAACCATAGAGAAAATGTGGTTGAAAAATTATGGACACTTTTCCTCTTTCTTAACCTTTTCAGTGACGAAATCTCTTTTTTCTACTGCCTTTTGGAGTCGTCTTTTTTACACAAAATGAAAATGAAATTAAGTGAATGGATAAAAAAAATAGTATCTTTTTTTTTATATAGGAGGATGAACAACTTAAATGAAGGGCCCTAATGGAATACAAATGAACTTTTTTGCGCTGTAACACCTCGTAAAGGGGCATTAATCCGATGCTCCAGGAATTATAGTAGTTTCAAGACCTTGTAAATAGTAATAACAATTGTGCGTCACGGGTCTTATGATTAATCGTGCACTAGGGACGTGATAGCTGGGCAATATTTAGAAGCAACTGGGCAATATTTAGAAGCAACAGCTTTTTGGATTAAGATCATTTGGTCTAAAGCATCTTTGCTGCAGTAGAAAATGTCACAAAATGCATTTTAGCATAAAAAGATATCACCATAAATCATAGGAACTGTACACACAAATTTCGTGTCTTAATCTGCAAGACGAGAAATAATGCACAAACTACAATTTAAAGATATATATTGTTTAAAATTAAGCGTTACATCACTCTCTAATTTAATCAGAAAATAAATATGAGTCCTCTTATTCAATCTCCGCTTTCGGTCACGATTCAAGGGCTGAAATAACTTGTTCTTGAACCGCTGCATTGAATTCTTCCTTGAAGGCGATTCTTGACTTGTAAAATCTCCACAGTTGAAACTGAATTTCTCTTTGATGTTGAGGATCAAAGAGTGATGAATCTTTAACGTCGAGAATGCTCGATTGAAGAACGACACTAGATTAGTGCGTATTATTCTTCAAGTGAAGCGTAATTCTCGAGATGTCGTATACTTGAGACAGAGTTCTGGTATAGCGCTGACTTGTTTGCAGAAACTCGGTGTGTCATTCTTCCCTACCCGAAACTTTCTATTTATAGGCAAAGAGGTGAGGTTAAATTTAGAAATCCCGTGATTTGGGGCCTTGTCTTCTAATTAAAGGAATTTTTGTCCCCCTTAATTCAATCTCAGCTAATTAAATGAATTTATTTTCATTTAATTATTTTTTAGTCAAACTTGATTTATTTGAACTTTCTAGTAGCAAGATTATGGGCTGGACCAAATATTTTTGTTTGGGCTAGTCCTTCTAACTTGTATTTAACTTCGAGCCCGCTGTCTTGTTTGACTCCATGTTAGTATTTAGGCCCGCATTTTTCGTAGCGTTGAATATTTAACTGGTCATGAAAAAAATAACTTACCATTAACTGATAAAAAAAAATTATTTTCACTGTCTACAAATTACCCCACTTCAAAACTTCTGTGCTACTCTTTGTTTATTCTTAATATCGTCGCAAGGCTTGAAGTATTCTTTTTTTTTTTTGGGCATCCGCTTGCTTGGAGCCTTGGACTTACGGCTCATCCACGGAGGAAGTCCTGTACTGAGACTGGTAAACCTTGGGCTTGCGGCTTATCCACGGACCAAGTCATGTACTGAAGCTGGTAAACCCTAGGGTTAAGTGCCTATATATGAAGGTGGCCCCCTCTCCATTGGCCATTGACCTTTGTCTTTTCCCGGCTGATTTTCTTTTGTCTTGGCGGCTAGCGGATTTTTTTTTATCACGGTTGCGGCTGTTTTGCTGTTCTGCACATCGGTAATTAAGAGGTACGCATCTTCTTTACTGTCCTTTCTTCTGTTTTCCTTTTCTTTCAACTCTCTCTCTCTTTTTTTTTTTTGTGGGCCTCACGCCCTCTTTCTTTCACTTTTATTCTCTCCATTTGTTTTCTTGGTTTTCCCCCACTTTGTTTCTTTCCAGACCGTCCTCTCTTTTTTCTTTCTTGGACTTTTCTTCACCCTTTTTCGTTCTCTTCTCTTTTTGGTTTCTTCTCCTGTCCCCACCCATTTCCCTTCTTTCTGTTCTTTGGGCTGAACGACCAGTTGACTTTCTTGTTTGTTCTTTTGTTTCGTGGTCCTTTTTTTTTTTAGTACACAAATAAAATGTAAAACAGAGGCATCTTTTTTTTTTTACACTGTATGTGAGCATCCGCGTCGCATATCCCGCGCTCATATGTAAATATACATGCTTGCTTCTCGATCTTTTAAGAGGAAACTATATTTTTCTGACAACCTATGATTATATTTTACCGAGACCTTTATTTAAGTCGGGATGCACTTGTGACAATAATGTCAAATTAGCTTTCCCTGTAACATGCTTAATAGGACCCAGATTCTGCTTTTTTGCGTCTGCAAGCCATCTGCTGACTCGACATACGTGATCATAGCAAGCTCACCGATTGACTCTAATAATGCGCTCGACATGTCTTGCACGTGGACATTCCCTCCTGTGCAAGTCCTCTGTTGACCAGCATTTTGAAGGCGCCCGCAGCATGTCTCGACCAGCCAGCTCCAGAAATGCGCTCGACACGTCTCGCACGAGTTGACTTTCACTCATGTGCGAGTCCTCTATCGACCAACATCATGACTGTGACTGTAGTATCACTCCATCAGCTAGCTCCAGAAATGCGCTCGACACGTCTCGCACGTTGACTTTCTCTCATGTGTGAGTCCTCTATCGATCAACATTATGATCGTGACCATAGCATCACTCCATCAGCTAGTTCCAGAAATGCGCTCGACACGTCTCGCACGTTGACTTTCCCTCATGTGCAAGTCATCTGTCGACCAACATTGTGATCGTGATTGAAGCATCACTCCATCAGGTATCTCCAGAAATGCGCTTGACACATCTCGCATGTTGATTTTCCCTCATGTGTGAGTCCTCTGTCGGCCAGCATTGTGATCGTGATTGAAGCACACTCCAGCAGCTAGTTCTAGAAATGCACTCGACACTTCTCGCACGTTGACTTTCCCTCATGTGCGACCAACATTGTGATCGTGATTGAAGCATCACTCCATTAGGTATCTCCAGAAATGCGCTCGACACTTCTCGCACGTTGACTTTCCCTCATGTGCGAGTCCTCTGTCGACCAACATTGTGATCGTGATTGAAGCATCACTCCATCAGCTAGTTCTAGAAATGCACTCGACATGTCTCGCACGTTGACTTTCCCTCATGTAAGAGTCCTCTGTCGACCAGCATTGTGATCGTGATTGAAGCATCACTCCATCGACTAGTTCCAGAAGTGCATTTGACGCATCCCGCTCATGAATCTTATTCACATTATCTACTTTTTCTTGTGTTCTTATCATCGTTGTTTTCAGTCATGCAGCATGCTTCTTTAGGCCATCGCATAATAATGATTTTTTTTTGACAAACTTTGCAGTATGGTCTTCTTCAAGGAAACCGTGACATCTAACCGGTCATACCTTGTGATTGTGGATGAGAAAGATGATAGTATTAATGACGGCACTCTTTTATTGTCACGACCATCAGCAGAGACTAGGTTTGCTAAGAAGTGGAAAAACAAGTATGACCCGTCGAACTTGCCATCGTGGTTGATTAATTTAATTGATGATGGAGGCTCGAAGATGACCGTGCTAAGATCCTCCAATCATGGGGATATCTCTCGGTGTGATCCATATCCTTCCCTTGGGCAAAGAATCATATCCAAGAAGACGACTTGGGGGACCATTTATAAAATGAGCGGTGAGTTTTTATACACCCTCTCTATTAGGAGTGGGTAGAAGATGTCCTTGGGCGTAGCAGGGAGGTTCTTATAAAAGCTCAAGTCTATGATGCCGTTTATGCTTCCTTGTTCCCGTACGATCGAAATGCCACCATCTTTCGGGCATTTTGTGAATGTTGGTGTCCTACCACTAACACGCTGCATACTGCTATTGGAGAGATGTCCATTTCTTTATGGGACTTGTACCAACTCGCTGGACTTCCCATTTACGGAACGATCTATGAAGAGATAGTGCCGAGTAGAGACGATCTTCTGGCGAAGGACAAGCACGAAAATTACCTTGATCCTATTAGCTGTCAATATCTGTTTGCAGCATATCATTACATTCTTCAAAACAAAGAGACGAAGCGCCAAAAGATCACCATTATAGAATGGATAAAGTTTTGGTATGGTGGACCCCTTCGTTATCAATCCAGGAAAAATGGGAAGAATGGACAAGGTTCTGGTTTCGTTGGCACTCCTTGGGGGGCATTCACTTCTTCGAAGAGTTGGTCAAGGAAACATCATAGTGCATTTACTGAGATCGGAATGGATGACGACTGCCGCGAAGAGGTTTACCTGTCGGCTTTATTGTCTTGCTGGCTGTGCATCTTTTGTCTCCCCATCAGAGAACTACAACAGATTAGTCTTGGCACCTTTAAAGCTGCCAGTATGATGGCCAAAGGTCATGTATTTGGCCTGGCTGTTTCCGTCTTGACGAGCATTTATAGAGGGCTTAACGGAATATCTATGTCCTCACCTTCTGGAAAGAGCAGTATTAGTTTTCGGTGCACTACGTTTATGTCTGGCTGGCACACTATTTCAACACTCATCACTCAACAGCCAATAGAGCTGGTCCCCCAATGGTGAGGTACTCGGGCGAAGGTTCGGCTGTCACCTATGATGAACTTACTGCTCGCAAACATATCATGCAGGCAAAGGGCTTCGCTTGGCATTCGAATGCGATGCAAAAGAGTCAAGCCCAAACCTTCACTGACAACCGCGAGCTTTCACTTTGGAAGTTCAACTACTTTGTGAGCCTTTGTTCCAGCTACCTGACTCTGCACTGCGAAGATCTTTACGCTCTCGAGCCATATTTGCCACATAGATTTTCAAGGCACTTTGGGTTTCATCAGGACCTGCCCGGGGAACATGATGGAGAGATTCCCATGATCTCTTTGGATCGTCTTCACCATTTTTACCTTTCTAGCATTTGTTATTACACGAACTCCACAATTGAGATTCCTGCTTACTCATTGGACTTTGGAGCCCGTGTTTCCCAGCGTTATGCTAAATGGTGGAATAGAGCATATAAGGAGTATTTCTTGATCGCTTCCAAGATGCTAGCTGACTACACGTGCGAGACTTTTTTAACTCCTGAACCTCAAAGACACGATGGTGTGCCTAACATTGACAGCAATTCTTCGTCTCGTAAGCGCCTTCTATCGGCCAACGAGTATGATGGTGGTTTAGACTGTCCTCCCGAGCGCACGACTGTTTACAGGCTTGATGGGGAGGACAGTGATGCTCCCCCTCATCGAAGACGCTTGAGAAAGAAGGATGAAACCTTCGTCCAGGAAGAAACATCAATCGATAGAGAAATAAGGCATAGTTGTGATGATGCTCAGATGCCTTAGACAAAATACTTATTCACACGGATCCTGCAATGGTTATCGATTCTTCACTTCATAAATTTTTCCATGATGTTCCAAGCTCGTCGTAACCTATTGAGGGTATATAGGTATAACTCTTGATAAGACAAAAGTATAGATTTTATTCTTATCATGCTTCTCATCTGCCTTCTCCCTTCTTTCGTCTACAGCTCGAGAGTGCTGTTTTTGGTGACGAAAATGATATTACCCTTGAGGGTAGTGACGATTCAGTGGAGGGACTATGCTTCTTCGATCGCGTGACAAAGGGGGTTCCGACATCGTCACACTCTCCTATTCAACATGTCCCGCCGTGTGCAGTCCAGTCAGGTCCTGAAAGTACACGTGTCTCCGCATCGACATCAGCTAAACTTGAACTCTTGATAGAGTAGCAAAATTTGAACATCAAGTCAGAGCGAGCTCGCCCACACTTCCTACTCGTCAACCTGGGAGTCAACCTTGCAATCAACCAGCATTTGCGATGATGCTTGCTTTTAGTGTTGGCGTGATCTATTCAGAAGTGCATCGTAAGGCAGCCTACCAAATGGGTGAACGTGTAAAAGAACAGTTCACCAAAGCATCTCCCGAGCAGCTGTTGAGTCATGAGGAAAAGTTCAATAAAATTTTTGAAGTGATTAAAACGGATGGTGTGAATCCGTCTCCACTACAGAAGCGAGTCGAGGCCTTTATGACTCATGTTAGAACGTATCAGGATTTGCAATCGCAGCATGTTGGGGCATTGACTTCTTTTGACCTTGCCGAGCGATTGGTTGATGTTGAGGGTTGCATTGATGAGGCTACTTCTGTCGAAAGGGAAAGAGTTAAGCGTAGTCAGACTCTGCAAGACCAGCTATCACGAGTGGGATTAAAATAGGAGGCTTTGAGACGAGAGTTGGTGCAGCTAGAGTCAGAAGTAGAAAAACTTCAGTTCGAGATCACTTAAGTTGACGAGGAGATACGTGGGAGCCAGACAGCCATTGCTAAGCTGAAGGAAGATCACCTGGTTGTTCAGCAAACTCCTATCGTTAGTGCTGATGATGCTGCTAAACTTGAAGCATTACGACAGGTGCTCGAGGATGAGCGCAATGAGATCTCTGAACTAGGCTGGATGTGATGACTTATAGCTTTTGTCATTATTTTTTTTTCACATGTTGAGATTTTATCGCAATAACTCAAGCATATTGAATGGAAAGAAGACGATTATCTAGTAACAATGGTCTTCCATTTATTTATTTATTTATAAAATTTCTTTATGTTTGTTTGACTGGACTCGAAATTTTTTTTCAAGTGGCCTACATACCCAAGAAGGGATCAAGTCATAACGTAGTTCAAGTACAAGGTAAATGAATTTTTTTTATTTGGGCCGTTCACAGTTTTAGCTCGTGCGGGCCAAGAGCAACGGCGGTTTCAAGGGTAGTACTGCTTTAAGAACTTCCCGTTTATGGGTCCCACTCGTAGACCGTCTTGATCAACTATCTTGTAGGCTCCATTGGTGTAGACTTCCTTTACCACGTAAGGTCCATCCCATTTTGAGGTGAATTTGTTCCCCATGCAATGGGTAATGATGATGGGTCTCCGGACAGCCAAGACCAAGTCGCCGACAGTAAAAGATCGTGGCCTAACTCTTTTGTTGAAGGCCCTCGAGAGTCTGGCTTGATAGCACTCCAAGCGTTGCTGCGCTTCAAGTCTTTTTTCATCGAGTGCTTCCAATTCTTCAAGGCGGAGTCGTGCATTATCTTTATTTGTCAAACCCTCATGGATTGCGATCCTTAATGAAGGAATCTACTGTTCAAGCGGCAAGACAACTTCGACACCATAGACAAGGGAGTACGGAGTTGCTTGAGTGGGAGTACGATATGTTGTTCGGTACGCCCATAAGGCTTCTCCAATTTTCTCATGCCAATCCTTTTTAGACTTGGCCACGACCTTTTTGAGCAAATTACACAAGGTCTTGTTGAATGCCTCCGCAAGGCCATTAACTGGAGCGTTATACATCGAGGAGTTATGTTGCTTAAAACCATACTTCGTGTAGAGTTGATCCATCAAGGTATTATAGAAAGGCTTTCCATTATCCGTGATGATGTAACGAGGCACCCCATATCGAAAAATGAGGTTACTCTTGATGAAGTTCACCACCATCTCTTTTTTCACTTCTTTAAGCGGAACTGCTTCTGCCCACTTGGAGAAGTAATCTATCACGGCGAGGATGTATAAGTGACTTCCGGATGACTTTGGAAGAGGGCCAACTTTGTCTAGTCCCCATGCATCAAAGGGCCAAGAGGCAACTGTAGGATGCAATGGTTCTGGAGGTTGATGGATAAAGTTTGCATGAAACTGGCATGCTTGACATCTTTTTGCATAGTCCAAGCAGTCTTTGACCATAGTCGGCCAGTAGTAGCCCATCCTCTTGATTCAAAAGTGAAGCTTCGGACCTGATTGGTGAGCACCACATACACCCGAATCAGCTTCGTCTATGACTTGATCAACTTCCTCTTCTCCTAAGCAACGTAGAAACAATCCTTCATAGGAGCGACGAAACAGAGTATCCTTATAGTAGATGAACCTTGGCGCTCTCCTTCGGATTTTGGTCTTATGCCTTATGTCTTCAGGCAGTCTTCCATGTTCGAGATAGTCGATGAGGGGTTGCCTCCAATCTTCAGCTTCGACCACTCGGACCGAGATAGCATCAGTCTCTTCAATTCGACAGTCAAGCAGTTCGGGCAAGACCCATTGTTGACAAACTGAGATATCAACTTTATCTTCACCTCGTAGTGCCAAAGTTGTTGCTAGGTTAGCCAAGGCGTCCGCCATATGGTTTTCCTCCCTTGGGACATGTTCAAGTTCCACACTGTTGAATTTATTTATCAAAATAGTGGCATAGCAAAAATATGGAACAAGATATTCCTTCTTGACTTCATACTCCCTAAGAAGCTGATTGATGACTAGCTTGGAGTCGCCGCTAACTGCAAGGCTTGGAATTCCCAGTTCTAATGCCATTTGGAGACCAATGATAAGGGCCTGATATTCGGCGACATTATTTGATCATTTTTTGCCAAGCGTGAATGCGTATGGTAAGACTTGTCGCTGTGCTGAGACAAAGACTACTCCGGCGCCTGCCCCATCCGACTGTGCTGCTCCATCGAAAAACATCATCCAAGGTTGGAGGGTTTCAACAAAGAACACTTTTTCGTCAGGGAAGTCTTCAGAAATCTCCCAATCTGCCGAGATAGGATGGTCTGTGAGGAAGTCTGCAAGGGCTTTCCCTTTGATTGCTGTCCTCGGAACGTATACAATTTCAAACTCATTAAAAAGTATTGACCATCTAGCTAAACGCCCTGATAGGACTGTCTTGGCCATGACATACCTTAGAGGATCTGCTTTTGAAATTACATGCACTGTGTATGCCAAGAAATAATGCCTCAGTTTTTGCGATGCAAAAACCAATGCTAGGCACGTTTTCTCGATTGGGTTGTACTTGAGTTCTGTTTCCGTCAACCTACGGCTCAAGTAATACAACGCCTTCTTTTTTTTATCCTGGTCATCTTGTGCTAGCATTGCACCTAGGGATTCTTCTTGGGCCGCAATGTAGAGTATCAACGGCTTTCCAGGCGTTGGTGCTCCCAAAATTGGAGGGCTAATAAGGTACTTTTTGATGCTGTCGAATGCATTCTGGCAAGCTTGATCCCATTCGAAAGACGTATCTTTCTTCATGAGATGATTGAAAGGCTGACAGCGACCTGCTAGATTTGAGATGAATCGCCTAATGTATGAGAGTGATCCCTGAAGACTCTGAAGTTCTCGCAAATTTTTTGGCGGAGGCATCTTTTGTATTGCCTTGATTTTAGATTGATCAACTTCGATGCCTCGGTGACGGACGATGAAACCAAGGAACTTTCCAGATGAGACCCCAAAAGCACACTTAAAAGGGTTCATTTTGAGTTGATGTTTCCTCAACCGGTTGAATACAACGCGTAAATCTTGCAGGTGATCTTCTCTCTTCTTTGTTTTGACCACAAAATCGTCAACATAGCATTCCACAATTTTGTGTAGCATGTCATCGAATATTTTCTGCATGGCACGCTGATAAGTTGCCCCCACATTCTTCAGTCCAAAAGGCATTACTCTGTAGCAGTAGATTCTTTTTGGGGTGCGGAATGCAGTTTTTTTCCTCATCTTCAGGTGCCATGCGTATTTGGTTGTACCCTGCACATCCATCCATAAAGGATAAAACCTCATGCCCAGTTGTTGCATCCACCATGAGCTCGATTATAGGTAGAGGGAAGTCGTCTTTTGGACATGCTCGATTTAAATCGCAAAAGTCTACACATACGCACAGCTGCCCATTTTTCTTGCGTGCTGACACTATACTTGAGATCCATGTAGGATACTTTACTTCCCTGATGAACCCAGCTTCAATCAGCTTGTTAATTTCAACTTTTATATCTAAGACAACCTTTGGATGGAATGTACGTTGAGCTTGCATGACAAGGCGTACCCCACTTTTAACAACAAGATGATGAACCGCGACCTTAGGATCAAGCCCCGACATTTTCTTGTATGTCCATGCGAAGACATCTTTGAATTCTTTCAGCAATTCAAAATATTTTTTCTCTTCCTCGAGGTTAAGTTGAGCATTGACGAAGATGGACCTAGGATCTTCAGAGGTTCCTAAGTTGAGTTCTTTAAGGTCATCAATCGTAGGTTGCCCCCCGTCCTCGAGTTGGGGAGGTGCCTCCATCAGATCATCTTCGGCAGCATCTAGAGTTGCGTCTTCTTCCACTGTGATGTGATACACAACTTTAATAACGTCCTTATCATTGAGGCTCTTTTTCTCGACTTGATTTTTACCTTGCCCCGTAATGACAATGGTCTTTCTTTTAGCTTTAAGGGTTCCATCATTGCTGACATCTATCTTGGTCTTTCACTTCATTCGAGACGGAACAAGGCTTCTAGTTTCTCTATCTTCCTTGGGTCTGGCCTCCATCTCTGCTATCACTTCAAAGTTCTTATCATCGATCTTACCAGCTAGGCTGCCCAATCTTGAGAATGCGGAGGCTTGGGGATGTCTTGTAGAATCTGTCTCGCTCTTATTAAGGGTCGTAACCCCTAACCTCTTAAAGGCAGAAATTCGAAAGGATTCGTCGCTTGAGCTAGTCTCGCCTTGGTTCAAACTAGCTGTTGTCGAGGTTTGAATCCGATCAAACACTGAGGTCCGTGGTAGAGCAGGTTGTTCATGATCCGACCCATCAACTTCTTCGACAGTGATGTACTTTGTGCTAACTTTATTTTGTTTGCTCTTCAGGGGTACCCGAATAGGTCGATCGAGTTCATAACCAATACCCGTCCTTGGCGGACTGACTCGGTGCCCTTACTGTCTTAACTTCGTTTGGGTTTCGTTAAGTCTGTGGACCTTTTCACCTGTTAACTCTGGGCTAAGTTCTCCGAGGGGCACCGGATTTTCAAAATCATAACCAAAATTTTTCAACAGCCTTTGAGCTTTAGCATCAAAACCTTCATAAATCTTCATGGTAAGCGGACGTGGATACTTGGCCATGTCTCATGAAGGCTTGACAAATCCCTTCGGCGGTAGCCTGACAGTCCCAATGGTTGTTAGAGGTACAATCAACTCTTCTTTAAGGGCCTGAACGTCTGCCTTCTTTGGGACTCTTGCAACTCTGACTTCTTTCATTTGGGCAAGTTCAACAAAGGGTGATTGTCCCTCTGTTATTCGAGACACAGGGATGTACCTAAAGACAGGTGACTCTTTTCGGGTCTTTTCCGATGGTGGCTTCTTTTCTCCTAATACTGAGCCTTTCAAGACTTGTTTAGTTTCAGGTTGCGAAGGCACCATGACTTGTTTACCATTTTGGGGCTCGTTTCTCTTTGCGGAGGATGTTTCCATCGGAAGACATTCTTGGGACGTCTCGAACTCCATATAGAACTTTGCGTCTACAAAATGAGACTCTACTTCAGTAAATGGTCTACAATCACCGTCAACCTTCTTTTCTCCATCCCTACAGAATTTAAGACATTGATGAAGAGTGGACGACACCACCCCATTCTCGTGAGCCCAAGGCCGGCCTAGCAACAAGTTGTAAGACGTCTTGGCATCAATAATGTGGAACAAAGTTTCTAACTTTAGCTCCCCAATAATGAGCCCGAGACGAATCATGCCGATCGTCGTTTGCCCCCCTTGGTTGAAGCCTTGTATCACCGGTCAAGACTTGGAAAGTTCATCCATTGTATTTCTTATGAAATTACCAGTTTAGCTTATAGAATACTGGCTATCCCTTCTAACATGCTATAAGCCAACATAGGTATTCTCCTAATAAAGGGCAGAACGTGAATGGTCCGTGTGTGAGGTTTTCTCTTTAAAACACCGGTGAAAGGGTCACTCCATCGGCTTGGTTGTACCATATACCTCCTACCCCTAACTAGGAAGCCAATAATGGGCAATCAACATTACGTATACAAGTCATTTAATATAAGAAGAGACCAGGACGAATCTTTAGTATTAGAAATGTGGAGTTGAGAACTTGATTGAGAAATCGCTTTGAGCCCGGGAGGACCAAGGGCCTCGAATGTGTCGCTCTCAAATGGGTGGGTCAGGGTGAGACGTGAGCGTGTATGAGGTATGGAAATAAAACACAAATACCATTGTTTTGTCATGTTGTACACACCACCAAGTACAATAAAAATACAAGAAGGCCAAAAATAAATGAAAACTTTTTAAGTCTAGTCCTCTTATTTCTTTAGTCCCCAGTGAGTCGCCACTGTAGCGAGCTGCCTCAGAAAAATCCTCGGAAAAGGATTTCATGGAGTTGCCATCTTATTTAATAAGAGAAAATAAGAAAAAAAAACTTGAAAATGACTCTAATGTCTCCAAAAAGATGATTAATCTATCGAAACCGGGAGAGGGGTCCAGGGACTCATTACCCAACGGGAAGGTGTTAGGCACCCGCCACGCCCTTTCGATCTCTACTTCATTTTAAATGATTTTTGGCCTTAAAACATGTAGCATGAAAAAAATTTGATAAAACCAACCCTAAGTTTATTTTTATGTTTTTGGCTTGAACTCGACATCAGGGGTCAAATTGCCTACGTATCCAATCGGACTAATCGAAATCAAAACCGCAGTAGTTCGACTTTGGTCCTACGAGAAGTAGTCAACATTTTGGGACTTAGACCAAGATGTAAAAGACCCTTTTTGATGTTTTTGAATAGAAATACGACTACGGGAAGGGAAGACAACTCTACGTGATTTTCTACTGTAGAAAGCTAATAAAAGTTATCTTTAGAAGTAGCTTGCCTTGAAGACTCGAGAATGTTCTTCGAATGATCTGCAATGCCAACTCTAGAATGAGGCATTTATAGAATGAATATGAACGGCTAAGATTCTTGAAAGAGACAACGTATCACTTCACAAAGAAATGGTACAAAAGCTTTAAAGAGAATAGGCTTTGTGACCACTAAAAATGAAGGTCAAGATCTTTTTTATAGTGCTCAGGGTCATAGAATCGATAAGATTGACAATGCTAATCTGCATGGCTGAAGATAAGTCTGAATAAGTGATAAAATCGCAAATTAACAAAAAGTCAATTATCCAGCCGATTAGACAAAAACCGGCCAGTTTTCTCATGAATTTTTATACCTTTTTGTAAGAATTTTGGGGCATTATTTGACCCTAATTTCGGTAATTATCTCTGAAATTACAACGGCGGTATATACCAGATTTGGGAAAAATCATTTCTTAACCATAAAATAGATTAATTTGATCTTCATATCAAGGATAAATCATTATTTCTTCAAATCATCTAGAAAAATTACGTCAGTTAGAATAATCTAGACTATAGACTAGACTTACCTACATGGATTGGACTAACGTAGTAGACTGGACTGGACTGTACATGCAATGAATTGGACTGACTAAGCTGAATTAAGTAAATAATGTATATCTCTTATTATCAGGTTTACACCTAATATTATTTTACTTTATTTATCAATAAAGCCCAACATAAATTAATAAAAAGAGAAAATAGAACTACAAAAACTGGGTGTCTATATAGTGCAAAAACCATACCTTTGAGTTAGTTTCTTGGTACATGGCTCTGTATTTCTGACTAAATTCCAAGAATTACTAGAATGCTCCTTTAGATCCTCTAGAGGCTGGTCATCTGTAGATCTATCTATAGACTTATTAGCTGATGTAACTTTATCTCCACTGTTTGACACTACCTCTCACTAGAAGATGCATCCGTATTCAACATATGTACTTCATTGAATACCACATCTGTACTGATCACCTTCTTCTTGGCCGCTGGATCCCATAACTTTTATCCTTTTACTCCTTCCTCATATCCAAGGAATATACTTTCTTTTGACTTAGGTTCAAGTTTGAATCGTTCTTCACTCTGTAGGTGAGCAAACGTAAGACAACTAAAAATTCTCATTGCAAAAAAATTAATTGGTTTATCAGACCATACCTCCTCTCGAATTCGGTGATTAATGGCAGATGATGGAGAACGGTTGATCAAATAACAAGTTGTATTAATAGCTTCAGCCTAAAAACTCTTAGACAAATCTGCATTCAACCTCATACATCTAGCTCGCTCCACTAAGGTTCTGTTCATCCTTTTGATAATCCCATTGTGCTCTGAAGTCCTCTTAACTGAAAAGTGTCTGATGATACCTTCATCCTTACAGAACTTCAGAAACTCCTCATCCTTATATTCCAGCCATTATCTGATTTGAAATACATAAGCTTCTTACTCCTCTGATTTTCAACTCTAGCTTTTCACTGCTTAAGCACGTTGAAAACTTCAGATTTATGCTTTGTAAAGTACATCAATATTTTCCTTGAGAAATCATCTATAAATGTAACAAAATAAAAAGCTCTCCCATTTGTAACATGCTTGATTGGTCCCTAAACATCCGAATGCACATAGTTCGGAACCTCTTTGCTAGTATAAGAAGCAACTCTAAAACTAACTCGTTTCTGCTTTCCAAACACACAAATTTTGCAGAAGGCCAACTTGCATGATTTCACCCCCTGCAGCAACTTGCGCTTATGAAGTTCCAGCATACCTCCTTAACTCAAGTGTCCCAACCGTTTTTGCCTTAACTCAGAGTTACCATTGCTAGAACCTGGATGAGTTGAAACTGAAGCTCCACATGTAACTGTGGTTCCCTGACCTTTCATTATCACCTTGGCACCTTTACTAACATTCACGAGTTTACCTTTTACAGATACATTGAAATCTATATAGTCGAGTATGCCCAAAGAAATCAAATTCTTCTTCAAGTTAGGTGTACCTTATATCACCTAGGGTTCTTACAATCCCATCAAACATTTAAATTTTAATGGTACATATTCCCATTACTTTACAAACAACGTCATTACCCATTAACATAGTAACACCATTATATGGAGTAAGACAATCAAACCATTCCTTGTGTGGGCACATGTGAAACGAACATGCAGCGTAAAGAAACCATTCCGTAGAAAACTGTTACCTATAACTAATAAGAGATTACCTTTTTGTTGCTCAACAGAGGAAGCCAAGTAGAGATCACAATCGCTACTTTTGTCATCTTTTTCAGTAACATTAGCATTGTTCATATGTTTCTTTCCGTTCTTCTTATCATTCCTTTCTAGACATTTCCTTGCAATATGACCAATCTCTTTACAATATCAGTATTTAATACTGGATTTGTCCTGCTTTTCATGATACTTAGACCTGTCTTTTTCATATCCTGAATTACTATTTCTAGACCGACCGACCTCTGTCTCTTCCATGACCATTTTGATTTTCAGACCTTACCACCAGGCCTTCGCCTTGATTGCTTGGAACTCATACCATTAACTTTGCTCGAGTCCAAAAAGAGCTGACATAAAATCATCAACATGCAACGTCTCCTTCCCAATAAGCATCAAAGTCTTCATGATCTCATAAGATTTTAGAAGCGAAGATAACAACAAAATCGCCTGATCTTCCTCCTCGAGTTTAACATCTATACTCGACAATTGGGACATCAATCGGTTAAATTATGATATATGGTCACCTAGATCTGAACTCTCAACCATTCGTAACTGGTACATATCTTTTTCAGATATAACCGATGTGACAAAGATTTTGACATATATATATTTTCTCTAGTTTCTACCGCATAGATGTTGGAGAAGTCTCAGTCAAAACCTAGTACTTAAACCTTAGTTCTAGATTCAACTGTATCATAGAAACAACCTTCACCTATAACTCCTCCCAATCGTCCTGGTTCATCGACTCAGGCTTATTCCATAGCAAAGGCTTGAGCAATCCTTGCTGCACAAGGATATCCTTCACCATGCTCTGCTATAGACAAAAATTCTTCTTCCCATCTTCGTGGTCGTGTTGTTCGACATATTTTTTCTTTGAAGTCTTTTTCAATTTTGTCCAAAAGAAAAAAAGAAAAAAAATCTGGAGCGCCTTCATACTACTTGTTACGAAATCGCTCTTGATAAATATATATAGAAAACAATAAGCAAATTCAAGAACACACGAATTCATAAAGAACTCAAATTCAACTTGTATAAGTCAGATTTACAAAGCTCTCTCACGTATGCATCTCAATTGTCTGCTGTCACGTTATACAAGAGAAAATATCGTATTTGTAGTTATGTTAAACTCAAGGAAAACCTAATCCATCCGCTCTGTTCACTTCGCTCAAGGTGCTTCGCTCAAGGTCACTCCGCTCCCCTCGCTACGCTCACTCTGCTCCGAACAGCTTTGCCTACACTTTTTATCTTTAACCATAAATACAAGACATATATCAACAATTGGATTAATAGCCGCATGGAACAACCACGTTCCTAAAATTTGGTTGCGATATCCCTAATCCCGATTTAGTAGATTAGATTAGCTATTCAAGTGCTCAGCAGACTTTTGTACACTGGACTAATGCTCTTCCTCGTGCTGAACGAGGAATTGGTTTCTTACTTCTCGAGAATAATATAATGCTTGCATCCTGGGAATGCACCTAGTTTGGTTTGATTATCTCGTGTTCCATTCAATTCCAGTTTGTAAAATGTATGTTCAAACTTGCCTTGGGGGACATTTGACCCAAGAACTATTGGAGAAAATATTGGTAGTAGTAACATTTTGAACCGTCGAAGAATGTAGTTGCTGTGAAGGAAACTTTTTGGTATTCAACCCAGTTAGATTCCTTACAAATACGTATCTTGTAAGAGCATGGATTCATTTCAACATTTTCAACCTAGTTTGCCCTTTCTTTCTGGCTGTTTGGTCCCTGACAAACTGTATGCAAGATTTCCCCCTAACCCGCTTTTTCTTCTGCAGGATATTGTATACAATATTTTTGTGCACGGGTAAGTGCAGTATTACATGTGAAAACCACTTCAAGAGATGGGATTATTCAAACTAGAGAGTTTTGTTTGGCATCTTGAAATATCAGGTTGTGCTATCATTAGCAGGGCTGTGAAGTGTGAAATATGCATTATACAGTGCTGGAAAGCAAAATCACTAAGCGCCTTCTGGTGCAAACACAAGTTCCATATTATCACATTTTAGCTTATCCTTCAATTACTACCAAAAACATGTTCATGCTCCTAGAATGCCTTTAAAAGAAACTTTGATACAATAGCCAATTAAGCTTTGGGTGGTTTAGGGTCGGGGTGGGGGTTATTTTCGAGGAGACTAGGGACCAAAAGCATTGCAGGATAGAGGTGAATGAATCTTATCTTCGATAAAGAGCAACATGAAAGTAAACAAATTAAATTACACTCAACAAGTGATGCCAGAGAAATATTAGTAACAAACACATCTCTCTCCATCATCCAGCTGCATTTCAAGCATGTTATCTTCAGGTGAAGCTTTGGTACAACGTCTTTGCTGTCTAGCAGTATAACCATGACTCTTAACTTGCACTTGATTCAAGACCATTGGTATCACCATTCTCACTCGCGACGGCCACCCTAAAATAAAACTAGTAGGGTCAACAGTCCTGCCAAAGCACTCACACCAGTCACCATGTGGAGTCTCCTCCCATCACTCATAATAGCTATTGGAAACAGGCAGTCCGACGTTGAGGCATTCTGCTTCACTATCTTGGCCAAACCTTGGAAATCGCATGCCTCCACGTCCTGGTTCTGCATCTGGAAGTACATATTAAAGGCATACGAAATGTTCCCAGCCTTATCCAAATTATTGCACGTCGATCCATAATTCAAGCTCGTGCAATCTGATTGCGAGCAAGAGTATTGAATATTATTAGTCACAAGGCTCATGTTCTTGATATCCTTGTTGAAAACGCACCATTGCGCTGGAAGGTACTGTACATTCTTCGCGCCAATTGGCATCTTGTCATTCCCTTTCCCACTGAAGTCCATTGGAAACTTCGGCTGCCCATCATACCGGAAAACTCCCCAGTGGCGCTCAAAGTTCCCTGGAGCAACACTCTTCTGGTTCTCATCTGTAAGACTGAAAAGATAGACTTCAATATAGCCAGGGTGAAGTGGAGTTCCTTTGTTGGTAGCCAACTTCCTTAGAAGGCCATCATAGAATTTCTTCGCCATTTTAACATTGGCATTTTTGTTTCCATCCGTTGGCCATCCAATTTCCCCGACCATTACCTTCACGTTGGGGGCCCCAGATTTTTTCAGCGACCAAACGAGGGTATCAAGATTTGCATCAAACATATTCATGTATTGAATATTTTTGTCTTGGACCGGTTTGGCACCACCATCAAAGAAAGCAAACTCCACAGGAAAGTCAGGGTTTTGATAGAGACTGAGGAAAGGGTATATGTTCACGAGAAATGGAGCATTGTTGGCATTGAAGAAGCGTACAATTTGGACCATAAGATCCCTAATATCTTTCCGAAAATCGCCTGCAGATGGACCACCGGTACCAGAGTCATAGACATCCGCATTCTGCGGAATGGTTGCTTTGACTTTGTCACCAACACCTGCTTCATTAAGCGCCTTCTGGATGTTTTGCAATGCAGGGAATGTTGTTTTCAGGTGTGAGCCATTGTAAGCCTTCAAAAATGGTTCATTCCCAACAGCCACATACCTGACAATAAAAGTAAACAGGAAAGGACTCAGTTAAGACCAGAAAATTTGATCATAGTCTAGGGCAAACATTTCTGTAGTAAGTCTGTTTGGAATTAAGATGATACAACCAGTTTGCTTACTTTATGTTGACATCCTTCAGATGTTTGGTGACATTGTGTTTCACCCAATCCTTGGCTTTGCCATAATCGTCGCTGAGCGTAGCAAGTTGGTTATTAGGGATTCCAAGCATGACTTCAATGCCGCTTCCAGCGAAGTACTTGACTGTCCAGTTGTCCGAATCAAACAGCTTCACCTTGCCTATCTTGTTGTCCTTCAACATTTGTACCACCACACTAGGGTGCAGATTCTGGGCCATCTGCGTACCCCAATTCATGCCTAAACCATGGACAAGATTGGTCGAGACCAGGAGTACAGAGAAGGCCCATATCAGGACCGTGGCGCGGGCCATTGTTCGAGCCGGTGCAACGACAATGACGGAGTACAGGTGGGGATGGATTGCACCGGTTGGCTTGTAGGTATAGGTTTTTGATGAATGAGGTTGAAAAGGCTCGTAGCCTCTTGGGAAGAGAAGACAAGTAATGAGATTGCGTGAGTTTAGAGGGAGATGGAGAGATGATTCAAGGTGGGAGAGAGAGTTGTGGATGATCACAGGTTTTGTTTTATGGTTTGTTTTGATTTCCAGGGTGTGAGAGGAAAAAGGCCATTCATTTACTGTTTTTAGGCACCAAATCAAGGACATTCAGGAAAAAAGGGTGGTTGCGTGAGTAACAACCATCTCTAACTTGAGGCTTACTACCCCCCCCCCCCCCCCCCCCCCCCTTTTTTTTTTTAATTTGGGAAATTAGAAAAAGGGGCCGCTTTCTAAAAATTTCTTTATAAGATCATCTAAAATTTGTTGGGAATAATGGAATGGTTGATCTCCTGTCAGGTTAGAGTGATTCAACTTGTCCCCAAATGATTCGGTGGGGAAAATTCAAATGTAATTTGCATGAAATAACGTAAGGCAGTGGTCGTGTGATTAGTAAACTACAAGGAAATTGGCCTATGCCTACCGTGTACAACCGCTGGCTTAGATTCACACTGCTGTGGACATAGGCTTTGCCGATTGTAAATTGTGCATAACCGTTGGATCAGCTGCCGATGGAATAAGTCTATGCCTGGGGCGACTAAGGCATGTGCCTATGGTGTAGTTCTACAGGCAAAAACTTGTGCCTATTTCGGCGTCAAGTAGCTATGCACATAATACTTGTAAACTAAACCAACGGGGTTGTACTGCTGGCTTTGTTATATATGTGTGTATTTATATGCCAACGCTCGTACTGCTATATTTCAGTTAATTATCTATGCCAACGGTTTTTACATTTAGTATAGATGTTCAGTTTTTTTTTTATATAGTAAATTTCCGGTTCAAATATAACTTCTTAAACCTGTAATATTCACAATTACTATAACTCTGAAATAGCTAAAGTAAGACCGCAGCTCGGGATGTCACCAACCAAACTGCGCATACATAAAATATATTGTCATCCTTGCGACATATTTTTTGCAGAAGTACTGATATCGTGCTTGAATACATGAACCCAATGTACAACGGCTCTAACATAAACTAATACCCTATTTCAAATGACTCGGAACAACACCATTGGATGAAAATAAAACTCTACTGGAATATCAGTTATGTGATCATGAGTCACAGCATAACGTACATTCAGATCACTTGGAACAACACCATTTTGCAGACGCCAATTTTGTGTACCAGCAATCGTTTCCACCTGATATCACCAAATGAACTTCAATGCACCTTCCCAGCTGATATCATCAACTGGAAGAAAATAAGAATTCTGGACAAAGACAATTTCAGCAGCCCCTTTCCACCGTGTACGAGCTTCAGATTTAGCCTAGAAACGTAGCCAAAAGAGGAAAAAGTGAATTAAACAATCAATAATGGCCGCTAAGGCACGGTGCATGAATACTCTCAAATAGTACAACACTTCTTCTTAGAAGTGATAAAATATGAAGCTATTTGGCAACCAAAACCGAACGTGCACCAAAGGACCATGTTTTATGGGCATACTTTAAAGTCATACACAAAATAAAATAAGCGATTGCGCGTCCATTGTGAAGGTACTTAGGATAGCAGTATAGTATTAGGAGTTATTGAACTGTAATGTTACTCTGTGTTTTTCATTTTTTAAGGTTATTAAAATCAATGAAGCTATCACGTCAAAAGCGTATTACTACGCAATGTTTTGTTGGAATATTGCATTACAATTCTACGTCACTCTAAAGCGAAGAATCAAACAACTCATACATAATCTAACAAGAAACAATATCCACTCCCATTACCAGTTTCAGAGCAACACTCTCTTAGTTGCTATCCGAGTTTAACGAGAAAGCATGAATAATTGAAGAATCTGTCTCACCGAGCACAAAATTTTGCGTTGAAGCCTATTAATTGGGAGATCGATCATAAAATTGACAGTTTGAAATGACTTAATTATGTTTGCAAACATACGGACTAGACTCCCCACTGAAGAACGACCTTTTCTATTCATGATCCAGATACCTCTATAGCACCGGCACCCAGTCAAGCCAGCCACAGAAGATTCTCAACTCTTGTCAAAATAATATGATACACACAAAGATAAATAAGACAGCAGTGTAGGATACATACAAAGATAAAAATTTTAAGCTTCCGGATGGCTGTGCATCCAATATATCTCATTGTCTAATGTTTCAGAGTGTAAGTTTAACTTTAAAGGGATGAATAGTCAAGATTGTCACCTATTTATGAGAAGATTCATTCCTACTGTCTTTCGAAAATTGTTGACTAGTATGCAAAAGGTTAACAAGATTATCTCATTCCTTTAAAGATATATGTTCTTCAATACTTCGAATAAATAATTCGGGGGTGCTTGACAAAAACATTATAGTAACAATTTGCGAACTTGAGAAAATCTTTCCACTATCGTTTTTTTTGATCAAATGGAGGATTTGCCTGTTAACTTGGTGTATAAAGTTAAGCTGGGTAGACCTGTGCAATGCCAGTGTATGTATCCATTTGAGAGGTCATCTTTTTCTTCTTCACTTTCATGACACATATGCCTAAATTCATTATTACCTTCGTTGTTGTTAACTTTGTTTAATAAAGTTCTAGGTTCATGTTCATATGAAGAAAGAGGTCTCAAATAAAACTCGTGTTTAGGGCTCAATTGCTGAAGGCTTACATAGTGGGAGAACTTGTCAACTTCTCTTTCCAATAGTTTGGGGCATGATGTTAATACAAAGTTAAATTGGCGAAGTCGAAATGTAACATCCCAAAATCTGAAGCTAGTTTTATAGTAAAAATCTTAGCAAATTGTTCATTAGACCTTTAGCAACAAATTGGTGAGCATTAATTTTGTGATCTTAGCGATAAGTTTTAGGAACTATAAGTAATTTAATGATAGTAGCTGTTGGCAGTAAATTTTGACCGAGAAATTATATTGGGTTGATGAGCAAGCCCATATTTTTTGTTGGACGCCTTTGCTAGAAGCCCCAATATTAAGACTTTTTAAAGGGGTCCATGTAATTGGATTATAATATTTTGGGTGAAATAGAATTGAATATATTTCAAGAAAATCAAAGGGATAAATGTTTATTGAAAATGATAAAGTTGAAAAATTATCACACGTGATAAAATGTGATGATTATCCATGAAGGGCCCTCCAACCCAAAAGGACTTGAGTTGGTTACAAAGGATAGCTAGTATTCTAGCTATAAAAGGAGGAGTTCTCTCGACAGAAACAAAGAAGAAAAGTCAGAAACAAAAACAAAAAAAAGGGTAGAAGATCGAGAGGGATCAGGAGAAATCACGGAAACAGAGAGAAGAAAGGAGGAAAAAGTGAGAGAGAGAGAGAGAGAGAGAGAGGGGGACAAACGAAGAGAAACAGCCAAAGACTCAGCAAAGGAAAATAAGTCAGAAGCATAAAGTGGGGCTGCTGGCTTGCGGCACAAAGGAAAAGGAAGAGAAAAAAAAAAAAAAAGAGAAGTATGAGATCAAGGTGAATCCCATTTTTTTTTTATTTCTAAACTTTTATTTACTTCATGTAAAATTTCATTATGTATTAAGATTCATAAAGAAATGAAGCTTAATATATATGTTGTTTTGTTATTTAGGATGGATTTGTATTTTGCATTTTTCTAATCGGAGGTTGTCATGTACGTAATTAACAGTTGACTTTTTAGTCATTCGAGAATATGAATTCACTATATAAAATAGTAAACGTCATTATATACATATGATGGAATTGCGTGACACAAGATTCGATGCTAATCAATAGCGGCGAAAAATCTCTCATCAAATATTGGCAAACCCAGTGGGATATGTTCCTCCTCCCATCTTTCTTTTGAAATGCAATTTTTTTTATGTATCCATATTTTCGATAAAAAAAAAAGTCACAGATTTTCTTTTTCTGCTTTTCTCGTTGCTGTTCCTTTTTCTGCTAATCTAATCTGTTCTGTTTTGGTCGGTGTTTGCACAAGAAATAGTGGTTACAGGCTTACAACATAAAAAGTAGCAAGAAAATAGTCACGTTCTGCCGTCAAGGGGTATTGACCCCTGGATCTCTCTCATTGTGTTAAATGAAGCTACGCAACCAGAGGGACTATATGCTTTTCCTGGTTAATGAACCGAAACAAGTGAACTCAACAATTATTTACTTGGTTGGCCCATACATGGCTGAAAATATTTTCATTTTTTAATCTTTATTCTTTTTACCATATATTCTTATTATTAAGACTGGCATTTTGATATATATATATATATATATATATATATATATATATATATATATATATATATATATATATAGTGCATTTTCTTTTCTTTGTTTAAAAAAAACTTTTTTTTCTTGCACACACACACACACACACACACATATATATATATATATATATATATATATATATATATATAAGTATTCATTTCTTTCAAGCACTAACTTATACTTTTAAGTGTTTGGTAGGAATGAAATCACCATCATAAGATCAATTCACGCTCGTGGTTCGAAAGAAAGAAGTGATGACATATAAAGAGGCATTGCTATCATGCAATACTGTAGCCACTAGCCCAAAGATCACCAGGCCTATGGGCTCATACCCCTTGGGAGAAAGGTCAAGGCCACAAGTTCCCAAGGGGTCAACCCCTATGGAACAAAGGTTAAGGCCACAAGTTCCTAGGGGCCTCCTATCTATGGAACGAGGGTCAAGACCACGAGTTCCTAGGAGTATCCCATCTATGGAACAAGGGTCAAGGCCACAGGTTCCTAGGGATATGCCATCTATGGAACAAGGGTCAAGGCCACAAGTTCCTGGGAGCATCCCGTCTATGGAACAAAGGTCAAGGCCACAAGTCCCCGAGGGGTCAGCCCCTATGAAACAAAGGTTAAGGCCACAGGTTCCTACGGGCATGCCATCTATGGGACAAGCGTCAAGGCCACAACTTCCTAGGGGCATGCCATATACGACACAAAAGTTGGGGCCACAAGTTCTTAGAGGCCACCTTCCTACAGAACATAGGCCACCCACAAACGTATACCCCTTGGGACACAGGCTACGGCCACAAATCCCTAAGGGGTCATTCCTCAAGGAACAAAGGGCAAGGCTACAGGTTCCTAGGGGTTCCTAGGGGCTCCTCGCTTGTGGAACATGGGCTACGACCACAGTTTCCCTAGGGGTCACGCCTTTTGGAACATAGGCTATGACCTCGAGTTTTTAGGGGCCCACCGCTTGAGGAAAATAGGCCACGACCTCAATTTCCCAAGGGACATTATCCTGTGAAGCATAGGCTTCAGGGTCTGCATCCCATAGCCTATGAGGCAAAGGTGCCCGATGCAATAAAGCCACTGGGGCATAAGCTAAGGGCGTATCTAGTCAGAACCCCTTGACCTCACCATGATAACCCATGAGGATGTTTCTCGTCCTCTTAGGTACACAGCTAAGCAATGACTAGGCTACCAAGGGGTCTCCTATCCATAATGCATATTGGGTCCCAAAAGAGTCCATTGGGAAATAATTAAGATGGATGGGAACCTGTAAAAATACTAGTAAATCAACCAAGAAATGTTGGTGAAATTAAAGTCCTCTATAGGGCCAAGACCTTGGAAGCCAATGTTTAACCAAATAGGCAAGTACCGTTAGGAAACTCCAAGCGATATATCCCACATGTCTGGCCATGCAAACATGTTGAGTTTGTTTCTACGATGGTGGTAGGGTCAAGACCAGTGGGGCATAAAGATGGATCTACTTCTCAAAACCAGTCATCCCAGGCTGATACAGCCGCTATAGCTGCTAGTCTAAATAAGACATTGATCCTTGAGACAGGTGAGGTAAGGCCCACATAGTCACCGATATTTGGAAATGAAGTAAGGAAAAGACAAAACAGCAGGCCAAAACCTAAAAGGAACGTGAGGGAAGAAGTACGTGTGGTTGATAGTCAAAGTTCCACCGCTGCCAGTGCTCACCTGAGGAAAAAGAACCCAAGGAAAGATAAAAGAACGGTACATCAGCAGGATTGCTCAATTCGTGTAACCCGCTCTATGGCAGCCAAAGGGGCACCTATCGAAAGGGCTATTAGCCCATTGTTCAAGGAAGTGCCTGATAAGTTGGCATATCTTGAAAGTGCCTCAACTATTCGGACTTCTTCCCCTTCTTCCAGCGAGAATACCGAACAAGGTAGGCATTCAATAGCAAATGATAAAAGTGAAGATAACTTGTAATACCCGTATTTTTCCTAGCTCGAATCTTTTGAGTGCGAAAAAAAGAGTTTGGGGGTTCTTTTTGTAAATAGGCAAAGTTGGGGGTCCATTGTGTAATTTTATAAAATGTAATTTAGAGGCTTTGTTTTAGGTTGACACCTCTTACTAGCTTAGGTTGACTAAGAAAATTAAATGATTTAATAATGAGTCTTTGGGGATAAGGGAGCTTCAGGTAAGAAAGAAAAAGAAAAGAACAAGGGAAACGGGGGAAGTAGACCAAGAACAGAGAAGAAGAAGAAACTGAGAAAAAAAAAAGAAATAGACCAGTGACAGTGGAGGGGAAGAAAAACAGAGAACAAGGAGGAAGGATTTTAGGGTAAACCCCTCGTTTATTTGCTTTAATTCCCTTTCAAGTCTAGTATATGATTTCTGTATTAGTCTGTATGTATACATCATGTGGGTTGGCTATGTATATGTATATGTATATGCATGCGAGTGTGGCAGTTGGGTCTGTGTGGGTATATGTATGTAAGCAGGTGTAATGGTGGGTGAAGAGTGTGTTGTGGGAGGTTTAAATGAGCGTTTAAGGTTAACGATCATGGGTGAGCTCGGCAGAGGAGGGGGAAGGAAGAACCGGGACTGCACAGTGAGTGGAGTTTTGTGATTGTGTGTGCGTGTGTGTTCTTGACAGTGGGTGTTCGGGTGTGTGAGTTTAAGAGTGAAATTGTGTATAAAAGGTATTGGGGTGGGTTGGTGAATATTTTGTGTGTATGTGAGATACATTGAGGTAGCGGTGACCGTGGTTCAGTGTGTGCCGCAAGTGTGTTCTTGTAGGTGTGTTCATGGTTGGGCAGTATAAGTGATGGTGAATGCAAATGGTTGTTAGTTGTGTGAAGTGATGAGATTAATGGGTGCCTAGGAGTGTAATGGGCGTGTATATAAAACTATGTGTGCATTAGAGTGAAAGCTGGAGGTTTTGTAAGTGTTCCTAACCTATCTTGGTCGGACCCAAGGGCCCGCTAGGGGTCCCACTTCACGCGAACACGTCGAAACATTTAACGGACCCAAGGGCCCGTGCACCCAAGACACGTGTTTTTCTCGCTTCGCGTGCTTTGTGCGTAGTAGTCACAATTTATTTTGCGTTAGCATGACTCACAAGAGCGCGATCGTCACAACACCTTTTCATAAAAAATGTCGACCGACGGCGCAACCGGAGCAACGGGGTCAAGGGGTAAAGGCCTTGGCCAAACCCATTGGTTCGGCCTCGGCCTCCCCCAAGGCCATGGGGTCTGCCTCAGCCTTCCCCAAAGCCATGGGGTCGGCCTCGGCCTCCCACAGGGGGTTGGCTTTGGCCTTCCCCCCCCAGTTCTTCACTTTTTGTGCAAAGTCCTTTTTGTACTTTTTTTGCTTCATACGCTTTGTATGTGACTTTGGCACCTTGTTCGTCACATGGGTACAACTCACGACTACACGCTCGTCGTAATGCAACTTTGGGATTCATCGTTGCCCATCAAAACACCTACCGTCAGCGCGCCCGAAGTCCACCAAAAGGGGGAGTGGCCTTGGCCTCCCTTCATGGGAGTTGGCCATTGGCCTTGGCCCCCCCTATGGTCGGCCTCGGCCTCTCCAAGGGGGTTGGCCTTGGCCTTCCCCCAATTGTTGGCCTATGGCCTCTCTTTTCGCGCGCACTTGTTTCTCGAGTCCTTGCACCTCTGCGATGTTTACGAACATTTGTACATCAACTTCGCGATGTCTGTCGTGCATCAACCTTACGACGTCCGTCGTGCATCAACCTCGCGACATATGTCGTGCATCAACCTCGCGACGTCCGTCGTGCATCAACCTCGCGACGTTCGTTGTCCATCAACCTCACAACGTCCGTCGTGCATCAACCTCGTGACGTCTGTCGTGCATCAACCACGCCACATACATCGTGCATCAACCTCGCGACGTACGTCGTGCATCAACCTCGCGACGTACGTCGTGCATCAACCTCACGACGTACATGGTGCATCAACCTCGCGATGTCCGTCATGCATCAACCTCGCGACATCCGTCATGCATCAACATCGTGATGTCCGTCGTCCATGACCACATACCGCTCCCGCGATGCCCATCGCCCAAAGTAGCGCACTACCACCGAATGACCCATCGCCGATGACTGCATACCATCACTCCCGACTTTGTCATTACTGCTTGTTGCATTCATTATATTGTTATAATAGGCACACTTAACTCATGCCCGGTCTCCGGGGCACACAACGTGTGCCCGTGCGCCATCTCTGCGCCCCCGGCACCAAGTATTGCTCCGTGACGTTCGTCACTGCGCCCGTGCGCCATTGTCATGATACGTGCTCCCGGCACCAAGTATTGTTCCGCGACGTTCGTCGCTGCGCCCTTGCGCCATTCTCATGATGCGTGCCCCGGCACCAAGTATTGCTCTGTGATGTTCGTCGCCGCGTCTGTGCGCCATTGTCATGATACGTGCCCCCGGCACCAAGTATTGTTCGGCGACGTTTGTCGCCGTGCCCTTGCGCCATTCTCATGATGCGTGCCCCAGCACCAAGTATTGCTCCTCGACGTTCATCGCCGCGCCCATACGCCATTCTCATGACATGTACCCCGGCACCAAGTATATCTCCGCGACGTTTGTCGCCGCACCCATGCGTCACTTCCATAACATGTGCCCCGGCACCAAGTATATCTCCGCAACGTTGGTCGCTGCGCCCATGCGCCACTTCCATAACATGTGCACCTAGCACCAAGTATATCTTCGCGACGTTTGTCGCCGTGCCCATGCGCCACTTCCATAACATGTGCCCCGGCGCCAGTATTGTTCCGCGACGTTCGTCGTTGCACCCTTGCGCCATTCTCATGATGCCTGTCCCCCGACACCAAGTATTGCTCCATGACATTCATCGTCGTACCCATGTGCCACTTCCATGACATGTTCCCACGGCACCAGGTATTGTCTTTGCGACGTTCATCACCGCGCCCGTGCACTACTCTCATGATACATGCCCCGGCACCAGGTATTGTCTCGCGACTGTAGTCGCCGAGCCCATGCGCCACAATCATGTTACATGCTTCCGGGGGGCTCCGTTTGTAGTGCTCTGGCACGAGGACCCCTCGCAGCGGGATGAACTCACAACCTTGTAGTCATCGCCGCCACGGGATGGGCTCACAACCTTAAATCCATCGCCGTCACAATCACGGGGGGCTCCGGCACAAGGACCCCTTACAGCGGGATGGACTCACAACCTTATAGTCATTGCTGTCACGAGATGGGCTCACAACCTTAAAGCCATCGCCGTCACAATCATGGGGGGCTCCAGCCCTCGTAGCGGGATGAACTCACAACCTTATAGTCATCGTCGCCACGGGATGGGCTTATAACCTTAAAGCCATCGCCGTCACAATCACGGGGGGCTCCAACACGAGGACCCCTCGCAGCGGGATGGACTCACAACCTTATAGTCATCGCTGCCATGGGATGGGCTCACAACCTCAAAGCCATCACTATCTTCATTCAGGGGGCTCCGCTCGTAGTGCTCTGGCACGAAGACCCCTCGCAGCGGGATAGGCTCGTTACCATAAAGCTATCACCGTCTTTATTCTGGGGGGCTCCGTTCATAGTGCTCCAGCATTAGGACCCTTCGCAGCAGTGGGATAGGCGACTCCTTCAGGACATTATCTCCATCAGGGTGTCTTTGTGACTGGCCTACGTGCTCTGGGACTGGGGGCTCGCGTCGGCACTCCTATGGACTATGACCCCTGGGTCACTCCGAGACGGGAGCAGGTCTTCGGAGGGCATCGCGCCTAGTCCACCTGGCAGTTGGGCGTCGGGTCTTCCCCACAGTTGCCAGGCCTGTGGGACTCTACAAGGGCTTGGATTGGTGGCTAGATCAAGGGGGTTCTCTGGCCACACCGACACTGTGGGAGCCAGTCTTTCTAGACAGACAGAGCGACGCTGTTCAGGGCAGGCCGGGTGAATATGCGATTTTACAGTCCATGGAGCACCGGTAGCTGTGGACCCCTCGGTGACGTGTTACTCCCGGGGAGTGCCACGTGTCGCGTGATGACATCATCATCTCAACCTCTATAAATAGAGGTCTTGAGAATTCATTTGGACAGTTGGACATTTTCAGAACACTTTCACTTTCTCACTCTAGAATCTTGGAGAGAGAAACATACAGGACCCTAACACTGGACCTAAGCATTAGACTGTGACTGTCATCGTGTATTCACCCTGCGCCATCACCCTCACAGCACTGCCACCCTCAGGCTCTGTCTGGGAAGCCCTTGGTCTCTGCCCTTGCTCCGCCCTTGCTGTGTCCCGCATCATCACACTTGGCATCTGACTCGGACTGCATTCCTTGTGGCACCTCCACGTCGACTGCGAACCCACTTTCCTTGGCATCAGTAAGTAAAATGGGTCACGCTGCTGAAGGTGGAAGAAGGTGTGTGTGTGTGTTTAGGTGTGGCAATCCAAATAGTAACTGAAATTGTTGCTAAAGGCTGAAATTAATTCGACAGTTTTTCAATAAATTTTTATAAATATCTAGGGTCAAAATTGGATAAAGTGCAAAATTGTAACCCCAATATTTTTATGAGACGTACGCTCTGAAATGTTTTGGAGAAATTTTGGTGTCCACGAAGGGCGCTAAATCAGGACATCGATTAATCAGAGTTAGCAAATTATTTAACTTAGTGAACTAAATTTTTTTAAGCTGAGAATTTTATGGAAGCCTTATTTTAATGATAGGAGTCATATTCTAAAATTTCGTACCATTCCGAGGCTGATAGGTATTTTTAGCCTAAACGACTTTTAAGCGCTCGGTTCGGACACCGGTTACGAGATTTTCTGGCAGAAAATTTTCTAAAATGCTTTTTAGACCAGAAATGACCATAAGATGCTTAAAATAGTGTTTTAAGGGTTTTTTTTGGGGGTTTTTCTGTTCCCAAAAATCCCAGGGGCATTTTGGTAATTTTGCACAGGCAGTAGGGCCCCGTTCGGGGACTGTGCGTGAGTTAATACGAGTTATAATACTGTATTGTAAGTTACATTCTAATCTTTGGACTATTCCATTTAGGTTGAAGCAAATGACTGTTCAGTTAGGTTATCATAGTTGTGCACCCGGTAAGGGTTTTTCATCCAAACCAAACTCCTCATAAACTCTGCTATGTTGATACAAGTCGCATTGTGTGCCTTATAAACCTTTTATTGAGCCTTTAAAAGGTTATTGAAACTCTTATCGGTGCTCATTAATTACTGCCCATCGAGCATTGAGTAACATGTTGTATTATCGAATTGTGGTCATTTTCCATGTCAACATGAGAAATTGCATTGGTGCGTTTGGCAAGGGTTGGGGTATATTGAAGGATATTGGCATGGGCTAGTGCCTTGACAGACTAGCTGGTGATTGGTGTGGGCTAGTGCCTTGACAGACTAGCTGATGTTTTGGAGTCAGCTAGTGCCTCGATGGACTAGTCGAGGTAGAGTGCTAGTGCTGCCTCTATAGCCTTGCAATTGTGCATGTTCAACAGTATCTGTGGTTGTTGCATCGTGTCAAAAAATCATACTGATATTTCATCAAATTGTTTGTGATCACCTTAGTACGCTTGGAAAACTATTATCGAATTGCATCTGTGAGGTAAAGCATCCTTGAATTGCATATGTGAGTTATTTCGTAACTTCTTCACTTGAGTGACCTTATCGAGCTCTCAAAAGCTCACCCTTAATTGTTCTGTTCTGCAGGTAGTCCTCAGCGGTAGCTTGTGTGGTGGGAGCCCACATCGGTAAGACCTTTAGGGCAGCTACCCTAGTCTATGTAAATAAGACCCCTGTGTGGGTCTGTTTAGTTGGTGTGCTTGTTAGAAGCTTATGTATGAGCCTGTAACATCTTAAGCCTGGAATTCCTTTTGTGGAGCTTCATGTTGTTGGAACAACTTAGAGTGATGTTTTTTAAGAATCTGAAATTATGACAGGTGCTCTGATCTGTGTGATGTTATAGGTTAATGCCTCAGGGGTCCGATGCAATGGAGTTTTTGATTTTTCGGGGTGTTATAGTTGGTATCAGAGCTTAGGCATATGATTATGTAGACTTAGAAGGATGTGAGTGGGATACCAAAATATTGGATAGGATGGTTAAGGAATTTTCTATAGGGTTTGTTGATTGAGACGATGAACGTGTACGTTCATGTCTGTATTTTGTGGTTGGAGGAAATGGACTATGCACAGTACGACCTAGATCTTGACAACTGGATTGATGTTGGGATGTTCAAGAAGCCTAATCCAGATGGAGATTCAGAAGAGGATCCAGATGACAATCTGGAAGAGGTCTCAGATGAAGATCCAGAGGAGGATCTGGAGGAGGATCTAGAGATAAAGGAAGGCCCAGAGGAAATTATGATAGAAGATCCAATTATAAAAAAATGAGAATGATGCTAAGGCTGAACAATCCTATGTGGCGGACCTCGAACCACAGGGAGAGCACATGGTCAGCATAGCTCAGGTAGAGCAATGGAAAAGAAGGTGTCACTGGCAAACTAAGGAGACATGTGATCTGGCAGCTCGGTTGGCCTCTTTAGAAATTAGTACTAGCTAGACCATAGGGAAGTTGGAAGCAGAATGTGAAAGCGAGAGACAAACGGTGCACCAGGTTAAAGAGTAGACTTGGGACGCGAGTATGAGAGTGATTCAGACAATTCAGCGAATTGTCTTGGAATAGCCATCTGATAGAGCCCTTTCCGAGTATAGGCGACGATTGATTTTAGACGAGGGGCATTGGAGTTTTGAGTTGTTTATGGAACGCTATGACTGCTCTTAGACGGAGTCGTTATGATTTATATATATTGTATAGGGTAGTAGGGTTCATTTTTGTGTATGATAATTAAGCCCTTCTTTTGTGTGTAAAACCGAATGTGGTGCATATATATGCATGTAACTAGTAATCTGTAGTTATGTTGTTTCTTACCGGATACGTGTTATATATATATATATATATATATAAAGGCTAGCGGTATCAGTATGGAGCACGTGCACAACACCGATAGTGGAATTGATCCAAAAGGCCAGGAGGTTCCGGTGGGAGAAACCTCTCTGGGAGAGGGGCAACCACAGAACCTCGAACCACTGACGAAATTTTTGCAGACGATGAAGCAACTCATGGCTGTTGGCTACAAACATAGCTAATCAGCAACAAGGAGTGCAGAACCCTGTTCCGCTTCAACCCCAGCCTCAAGAGGAGAGTACCCTATCTGAGTTTAACAAACAAAGGTCAACAAGTTGGAGAAATTTTTTTCAGGCCATTCACTGTAGTGAGAGGTAGAAAATTGAGTTTGCTATATACAAATTGAGGAGCGAGGCAGACCAGTGGTGGAAGATGGTGGAAGGGAGTCATACTCGTCAACAGTTAGATGAGATGTCGTGGACCCAATTTAAGGATGTATTTTTCAATAGGTACTCCGTGACAAGTTATCGTGAGCAAACAAACGCCTCACTAGATTTACGGGGATGATGTTGTCGACAGAGGCCGATAAATGCCAAAAGTTTGAAAGGGGGATTAGGCCTGGTCTGAGAGATGGCATGATCTCTGCTTGGTTAACGAGTTATATGGAATGTGTCGACTTAGCACGTGCACTGGAGCAATCTAAGTGCGATCATAAGAGGAGGTTCAAATAGAGGCCAGGCAGTAACAAGAGGCATAGACAAGAGTTTAGCCAGAACAGGTTTATAGGAGCCGACAGACGCTAGTGGTTTGCGCAGTCATCCTAATAGGATTCCCAAGGGCCGAGAATAGGACATGATCAAGGATTTCGGCCTGCCCTAACTTAAGGGAATAGATCTGGGAAGAGTTTTTGGAGTCGATCGGGACAGAGCACGAGTTTTAGGGGGCCGTAGGGCACAGGCGCCTGACCGGTTTAGAATACTCGATTTAGACCACCACACAACTTTGGAGCTCAACCTACCCAGGGTGGTAGTAAGGGTAGCGGTTTGGCCTCTCTAGTTATCCCTTGTAACGCATGCGGAAGAGTTCATGGTGCTGGACCGTACTATAGCATTACTAGCGGGTGCTTCTTGTGTGGTTGTTTGAAACATCAGGTTTGGAACTGTCTGACAACTTTTCTTCCCGCACAAGCAGTGAGTACAACGGCAAGTACGGTCCCTGGACATGGAAGAAAATAGGGTCAGCAGGGCTCAATCCAACAACCTCAGTCTCAGCAGGGGGAGAAGCCTAAGACATTAGCCCGTCTATATTCCATGTCTGCCAACGAGGCTATAACATCTAATGACGTGGTGCAGGTACACTCCCAGTTAACTCTTTAGATGCCCGCATATGGTTTGACTCTAGAGCATCGTACTCTTTTATTTCCCTTGCTTTTGCACGGCGATTGAGGGTGAAAACACGTCCCTTGGATACATACCTTGAGATAAGCACTCCGTTGGTAGAGTGTTTGACTGTCACCACAACCTTTGCCACTGTACGGTTCAGGTTAGGGATAAAAATCTTTCTGTGGACCTCATCCGATTAGCAATTCGGGATTTTGACGTCATATTGGGTATGCATTGGTTGTCCTCTAACTATGCATCAGTGGACTGCCATCATAAATTGGTTCCGTTTAATATTCTTGGTAAGCCTGAGTTTACTTACCACGGGTCTAAACCAAGTAAGTTGGTTAGCATTATCTCAGCCATGAAAGCACAATGGTTATTACGTCGAGGTTGTCGGGGATACATTGCACATGTCAAGATAGCCCGAAGTTATCATCCATTCCTGCGGTAGAGCGGTATTCGGATATGTTCCTTGAGGAGTTACTTGGGGAACCAATTGACCACGAAGTCGAGTTTGTGATTGATCTTGTTCCCAGTGGGGAGCCTATTTCTAAAGCCCTGTATCGTATGGCTCCAGCGGAGATGAGAGAGCTAAAGAAACAATTACAGGAGTTGCTTGATCGGGGATTCATACGTCCCAGTGTATCCTCGTGGGTTGCTCCCGTCCTTTTTGTGAAGAAAAAGGACAGTACTTTGAGACTTTGTATTGATTACAGAGAATTGAATAAGATCACAATCCGCAATAAGTACCCGTTGCCTTGTGTTGATGACTTGTTTGACCAACTTCAGGGTGCTTGTTGTTTTTCAAAAATTGATTTGAGGTCTGGGTATCGTCAGTTAAAGGCGAGGGAGGAAGATGTTCCGAAAACGGCATTTAGGACTCGGTATGGACATTACGAGTTCCTTGTCATGCCTTTTGGTTTGACGAACGCCCCAACAACATTTATGGACCTGATGAACATGGTATTTAAGGACTATTTAGATCAGTTTGTTATAGTGTTTGTTGATGATATCCTAATATACTCAAAATCTGAGGCGGAGCATATAAAACATCTGAAGTTAGTGCTGCAATGACTACGAGATAATAAGTTATATGCAAAATTTTCAAAGTGTGAATTCTAGTTACAGCAAGTCGGGTTTTTAGGACATATTGTGTCTAAGGATAGGAACTCGGTGGACCCAGCCAAGATTGAAGCAGTAACTGAATGGCAGACACTTAGCTCCGTAAAGGAAATACGTAGATTTCTAAGTCTAGCAGGGTATTATAGATAATTTGTAGAAGGCTTTTCCAAGATTACAGGACCGTTAACTCGGTTGACGTGCAAGAACACGGATTTGTCTGGACTGAGGAATGAGAATCCAATTTTCAGGAGCTAAAACGAAGGTTGATAACTACACCAGTGTTGGCATTGCCGTCAGGATCAGAAGGGTTTGTCATCTACGTTGAAGCTTCTTGGTTGTGTTTTAATGCAGCATGGAAAAGTCATTGCCTATGCATTGAGGCAGTTAAAGGTTCATGAACAGAATTATCTGACTCATGACTTGGAGCTGGCAGCGGTTATCTTTGCTTTAAAGTTGTGGAGGCATTACCTATACGGTGAGACGTGTGAAATTTACACAAACCACAAGAACCTTAAATATATTTTCACTCAAAAGGAGATTAATATGAGGCAGTGTAAGTGGCTGGAACTTTTAAAGGATTATGATTGTTCGATTCATTATCATCCCGGTAAGGCCAATATGGTGGCCGATGCCCTTAGTAGGAAAGGTATAGGGAATTTAGCATCATTGATTACTAGACAGCCTCAGTTGGTTGAAGAAATGAGACAGTTAAACTTAGAGATTAAATGTCTGGGATATGGTGCAATGTTCGTTACTATAAAAGCCCGACCCACATTGGTTAGTAGGATTAAGACATCGCAAGGAAATGATGTCGAGGTTGCTAAGATTATTGGCGGTATTGGAAGTGGGAACAAAACTGAGTTTGCAGTCGATTAAAAAGGGGTGTTGCGATTTAATCGACGGTTGTATGTTCCTAATGATGAGGAACTAAGACGATTGTTATTATCGAAAGCTCATAGGTCATATTTTTTAGTACATCCGAGGCTGCTAAGATGTATCATGACCTCCAGGAACAATTCTGATGGTCAGGAATGAAAAGAGACATAGCAGAATTTGTGTCTCGGTGTTGGGTGTGTCAGTAGATAAAAGCTGAATACCAAAAGCCTATAGGAATTTTGCAACCGATAGAGATTCCCGAGTGGAAGTGAGAACATGTGACTACAGATTTTGTGAACGGTTTACCGAAGACTGCTTGGGGCTATGATATGATATGGGTGATAGTGGATCGACTCACCAAATCAGCGCATTTTGTTACATGTTCGAGGATATTTTACTATGCAGCAGTTAGTCCAGCTGTACATGGACTCGATTGTAAGACTCCATGGAGTACCCGAATTGGTGATATTTGATAGAGATTCACGTTTCACATCGAGATTCTGGGAAAGTTTCCAAGAAGCTATAGGGACAGAGCTACGATTTAGTACTGCTTTTCACCCCCAGACTGATGGTCAGTCTGAAAGAGCTATTTAGACATTAGAAGATAAGGTTGGTGAGCGTCGACTCTTGGGCCCCAAGTTGTTCAAGTGACTTGTGTGAAGATGGCACAAGATAGACATCGTATGTACACCGCTAAGCGTATGCGCGATTTGGAGTTTGCAGTTGGTGACCGGGTGTTCCTGAGAATTTCTCCATGGAAAGGAGTAATGCGCTTTGGTAAGAAGGGAAAACTTAGCCTTAGATATATCAATCCTTATGAAATCCTTGCAAGAATTGGACCAGTGGCTTATCGTTTAGCTTTACTGCCAGAACTATCTTACGTTCATAACGTATTTCATGTGTCGGTTTTAAGGAAGTACGTCTATGATCCGATTCATGTCTTATAACACCGACCTGATGAGATTCAAACTGACCTGTGCTACGAAGAGGTACAGGTGGAGAGATTAGATTGACAAGATCAAGTTCTGCGGACCAAGGTGATACCGTTGGTCAAAGTATTTGTGGAGGAATCACACCATGGAAGAAGCTACTTGAGAATCGGAGGATGCTATGCGGAGTGCTCATCTTCATCTGTTCGATAACGCAGGTATGCCAAATTTTGAGGACGAAATTTAATAAGGAGGGAAGAATGTAATACCCACAGTTTCCTAGTGCAAATCTTTTGAGAGCGTAAAAAAAAGAGTTTGGGGATTCTTTTTGTAAATAGGCAAAGTTGGGGGTCCATTGTGTAATTTTATAAAATGTAATTTAGAGGCTTTATTTTAGGTTGACACCTCCTACTAGCTTAGGTTGACTAAGCAAATTAAATGATTTAATAATGAGTCTTTGGGGATAAGGGAGCTTCGGGTAAGAAAGAAAAGAAGAAGAAGAAGAAGAAGGGAAATAGGGTAGCAGACCAAGAACAAAGAAGAAGAAGAAACAGAAAAAAGAAGAAGAAATAGAACAGAGAACGTGGAGGGGAAGAAAAACAGAGAACAAGGAGGAAGGATTTTAGGGTAAACCCTTTGTTTATTTGCTTTAATTCCCTTTCAAGTGTAGTTTATGATTTCCGTATTAGTGTGTACGTATACAACATGTGGGTTGGCTATGTATATGTATATGCATGCGAGTGTGGCAGCTGGGTTTGTGTGGGTATAGGTGTGTAAGCAGGTGTAATGGTGGCTGAAGTGTGTGTTGTAGGAGGTTTAAATGAGCGTTTAAGGTTAACGATCATGGGTGAGCTCGGCAGAGGAGGGGAAGGAAGAACTACGACTGCGCAGTGAGGAGAGTTGTGTGACTGTGTGTGTGTTCTTGATTATGGGTGTTCGCGTGTGTGGATTTAAGAGTGAAATTGTGTATAGAAGGTATTGGGGTGGGTTGGTGAATATTTTGTGTGTATGTGAAATAAATTGAGGCCGCGGCGACCGTGATTCAGTGTGTGCCACGAGTGTGTTCTTGTAGGTATGTTCATGGCTGGGCGGTATAAGTGATGGTGGATGCAAATGGTTGTTAGATGTGTGTAGTGATAAGATTAATGGGTGCCTAGGAGTGTAATGGGTGTGTATATAAAACTATGTGTACATTAGAGTGAAAGCCGGAGGTTTTACAAGTACAATGGGTCATGCAGCTGAACATGGAAGAAGGTGTGTGTGTGTTTAGGTGAAATAGTAGGTGTGGCAATCCAAATAGTAACTGAAATTGTTGCTAAGGGCTAAAATTAATTCGGCAGTTCCTCAATAAATATCTAGGGTCAAAATTGTACAAAGTGCAAAACTGTAACCCGTAATATTTTTACGAGGCATAAGCTCTGGAATTTTTTTGGAAAAATTTTGGTGTCAGCGAAGGGCACTAAATTAGGGCATCGATGAATCAGAGTTAGCGAATTATTTAACTTAATGAACTAAGTTATTTTAAGTTGAGAGTTTTATGGAAACCTTATTTTAATGATAGGAGTCATATTCTAAAATTTTGTATCATTCTGAGGTTGATAGGTATTTTTAGCCGAACCGGCTTTTAAGCGCTCAGTCCATACACCAGTTTCGAGATTTTTGGGTGAAATTTTTTTAAAATACTTTTTGGACAGGAAATTGTATGATGATTAAAATAGTGTTTTAAGGTATTTTGGGTTTTTTTGGTGCCAAAAACCCCAGGGGCATTTTGGTAATTTTGCAAAGCCAGTGGGGGGGGAGCGGGTCGATCGGGGACTGTGCGTGAGTTAATATGAGTTATAATACAAGATTGTAAGTTACATTCTAATCTTTAGACTGTTCCGTTTAGGTTAAAGCAAGGGATTGTTAGGTTATTATAGTTGTGCACCAGGTAAGGGTTTTCATTCAAACCAAACTCCTCATAATTGATTTTCTATTTTCTTCATATTTGTTATCGCTATTCGTTTGGACTCTTCTATGTTGATACAAGTCGCATTGTGTGCCTTATAAACCTTTTATTGAGCCTTTAAAACGTTATTGAAACTCTTATTGGTGCTCGTTAATTATTGCCCATCGAGCATTGAGTAACATGTATTATCGAATTATGGTCATTTTCCACGTCAACATGAGAAATTGCATTGGTGCGTTTGGCGAGGGTTGGGGTATATTGGAGGATATTGGTGTGGGCTAGTGCCTTGACGAACTAGCCGGTGTATTGGCTTGGGTTAGTGCCTTGCTGGACTAACCGTGTATTGGCGTGGGCTAGTGCCTTTACGGACTAGCCGGCTAGACGGACTAGCCGGGTAGAGTGCTTGTACTGCCTGTATAGCCTTGCAATTGTGCATGTTCAACAATATCTGTGATTGTTGCATCATGTCAAAAAATCATACTGATCTTTATCGAACTGTTTGTGATCACCTTAGTACGCTTAGAAAACTATTATCGAATTGCATATGTGAATTAAGGCATCCTTGAATTGCATCTATGATTTATTTCGTAACTTTTTCGCTTGAGCGACCTTACTGAACTCTCAAAAGCTCACCCTTAATTGTTTTGGTCTGCAGGTAGTCCTCAGCGGTAGCTTGTGTGGTGGGAGACCGCATCGGTAAGACCTTTAGGGTAGCTACCTTAGTCTATGTAAATAGGACCCCTGTGTGGGTCTATATAGTTGGTGTGCTTGTTAGGAACTTATGTACGAGCTTGTAACATCTTAAGCTTGTAATTCCTTTTGTGGAACTTCATGTTGTTGGAACAACTTAGCGTGATGTTGTTTAAGAATATGAAATTTTGACAGGTGCTCTGATCTATGTGATATTATAGGTTAATGCCTCAGGGGTCCGGGGCAATGGAGTTTCGGATTTTTCAGGGCGTTACATAACTTCTCTTCTGTTGACACGGTTGCTCACCTTGGAGCCTAGATGGCCCATCAGATGGTTGTGATGATGGCGCAAATAGAAGACCTAACAGCTAAATTATCAAAGGCCACTGCCAAGAAGAAGTCTTCATCTCGCCATGACTAATCAAGGCGTTATGATCAAACGAAAAGCTTTATCACCAGGGGACCAAATCATATGAGAGGTGATGGTTACGTCAACCATCCTTTTGACACACCATATGTAGAGGCCAAGACAAGTCCAACCCGCAACCTTTATGCTGGAGGGGGCCTTATACAACATCACATATCCGGTAAAAGTTTGGACCCAAACCTCTTATCTTATATCGACAATATAGTCAAAAGGGAAACGAGGAAAGTCGAAGATGGGACCACCCCCACAGCTATCTTGGTAACAAAACCATACCCATCCTGGGCAGATCAAGTCCCTTTTCCACCCACTTTCACTTAGCTAGACTTCCGAAGGTTTAACGGGAAAGGAAATGCAAGAGAACATGTAGCTCATTTCATTGCTCATCTAGTCCATCTAGGCGAAAATAAGCTCTTATGGCTACAACTGTTCGTGTAATCCTTGGAGGGACCTGTTTTTGTATGGTACTCCAATATGCCGTAGGGGTTGTTTCCTGACTGGGACACCCTGATCAGGAAGTTTTGCAACCAGTTTAGTAATACAGAACGACGAGTGAGTATAGCGGAGCTGATCAATACAAAACAGCGTAACAATGAGTCAGCATCCGATTTCATTGCAAGATGGCAGGCTCTCACCTTTAGGTGTTCTCATAACCTTAGCCAATGAGAAATGCTACAAATGTTCTTACATAATTTTAAGCATGAACTCTCTATACACCTTTTATCACAAACCTTTAATGGGTTTAATGACTTGTGTACGAGAACACACGACCTCCAAATGCATTTGGGCCAAAGAAAGGTAAGACTTAAAGCCGCTGACTAAGTCGAAACTGCTTTAGTGGAGGAAAAAAGAAAGCAACTTGCAGTTCTTCTTAAGAACAAAAAGGAACTTGAGAACCTTGTCGAAAAAGGAAATGGTAGGGGTGAAAAAAAACCTTCATTAAAGGAAAGGATGGAGAAAAAGTATTCTTCCCCTGATGATATCATCAGGGACCTTTTCAAGGAATTGTTAAAAGAAGACCTCATAACCCTCCCCAAATACTGTCCTTATCATCATTTGGTGAGTCATCTTATTAAAAAGTGTTTTGTCCTAAAAGAACGAATACAAAATCTCATCCATGGAGGTGACATAAGCCTCCTTCATATTAAGAGAACCAAAGCCAACCCTATCACATTTGCACTTGAACCAGAAGAGATATTGAGACTATCTAGTCCTCACTCAGTAGATGACTCTCATTCCATTGATAACGAGGGGGAATGGGTCCCTTTTGAAAGCAGGAGTGCTAAGAAAAGGTGTGAATGGCAGTCCAAGCAGGCCTCACGTGTAAGTAAACAAAAAGGAGCCTTGAAGAAATTCAAGAGATTAAAAGCCCTCAAGGACAAGAAGAAAAATAAGAAGATCTCTAAGAAAAATGACAAGGGAGATCCAACCACTAAGGAGTTGCTGATCCAACCTATTAGGCTACCAGTTACTTTCCATGAATTCTTTCCCGAAGAGTATCAATCAAACTCTGAACTGAGTAGTAATGGAGACAAAGATATAGCATTTGTGTCTGATGGACAAGATGTAACTCTGGAAGATATCGAGGAAAAGTTAAGATCCTTGCTAATGGGCCAAGATGAGACATGTTCTTAGGCTTGCAAGTCTGATGGCTCATATTATCCTCAGGCGGGGACATATGATGGATAAAGTATTGGAAGCACTCATTTCTCTATTGATGACCAGTTTGCATGCAACATCGTCATAGTGGATGTTGACTTCGGTACAAGAGATGTTGAACACATAATGCTCGTGACCAAGCAAGATCAGTTCTAAATATGCAGAGGCCAGGCCCGGCCAGAACAAGAATATCTATTGATCTGGACAATAGCCTGATGGATCAAAAAGTGCAATCATTCAAATGAAGTAGATAATAAGAGCGCCATACCCGGCTTGGGTATACCGAGTACCGTATCCCATAGGCTATAACATTCCTCATTTTCATCTATCTAGAGGATCTGGTTTCCTAGGAAACACCTTGTTTTGTTTCTCACTACATGTTGCGACACAATGCGAAATCAAGCACTTCTGTTAAGGCAGTTTCCTTTGTCTTTAGAGGGTACGACCCTCGCTTGGTATTTGAACCTTTCCCTAGAATCTATCCCTGACTGGGATACACTGGCTGATATGTTCTATAGAAATTTTTATGTATCGTCTCCATTACAAATGGGATACGATGATGTAGAAGACAATACCAAGTCTCAGTGCAAAATTATTCCTTCTCACAAATTTTGACCGAAGATCTGCTTAACATAACATTGGAGTTCGGTAGGGCCAGAGATACGGGGGTATCATTGCCTCAAGATTTGTACCACCTGAAGTAAGGCGAGTCCAGTTCCCTGAAGGATATAAACTCCCTAACTTCATGGCAGTCATGTTGATCGGTTTTTGCGACAATATGGACCAATGGCACGAAACGCTACCCTATGTCTTAAGCATTTTCCCCTCTCTCTTGGAGGTATTGCCTTTGACTAGTATTGTTCTTTGGCTGGATTGTGTATATCTTCATGGGATCAAATGGAAAATATATTTCTACGAGAGCAAAATATATACCGTAATGATCCTCTGTATTTGAGAGAAAGGGCCATAAATCGAATGTTAAACCAATTGGGTCATCACCCTCAAATCCATGAAGTGGGTGATGACAAGTCATCAATTGCTTCCACTAACATGGACCAAATTGTTGAATCGCCACAAGCTATATATGAAAGTGATCAACAGGTTAAAGAAGAACATGAAGAGGTCCAAGAGGCTAATATTGTCCATGGACGCAAGAAAATTTTGGTCGATATCCCGGTGCAAGAGGACACCACGACAGGAGACAAAGAAAACTATGTTAAATATGATGTCCTAGCTCATTTAAAAAGGATCCCATCAATGTTGAGCGTATACAATGCTCTTCTCTTATCTGATGAGCTATGAAAGTCTCTAGTCATTGCTTTGACAAAAGCCAAGGACTTTCGTAATGAATTAAGTCACCAGAATTACCAGCAAAACGTCAACGGAATGCTTCAAAGAGAATTTGCGCCTCGATGATGGTGACTTTCACAAAAGAAGATATGCAAATTGATGATCAAAGTCACAATAGACCCCTCTATATTACTGGCAAGTAAATGAGGTGACGATATCTCGAGTATTTGTAGATGGGGGATCGGCAGTGAATTTGTTACCAAAAAGGACCCTATCCGTCCTGGGGGTTCGTCTTTCAAGACTTCAGCCAAGCAAGTTAGTAATCCAAGGTTTTAATCAAGATAAGCAAAGATTGGTGGGAAAAATAGTTTTGAGCACCAGATTTATAGATGTAAATGATGATACTGAATTCTTGGTGATAGATGCCAACACCTCATATAATGTCCTTTTTGGTAAGGCCCTGGGTCCACTCCAACAAGATCGTCCTGTCTACCCTACATCAGTGCCTAAAATATGTCTTGGGAGATAATGAGAGAAAATACGGGTGCATCATAGCAGATAAAGCTCCTTTTCATGGTGTCGAAGCCTATTATACAGATGCACACTTTTATGAACTTGTATCGGTAGGTGGAGGCAAGGGAAAAGAAAGGAAAAGAGAGAGCAAGCCTCCAAAGAAGACCTTTGTCTATGTCCCAAAATCACAAAGAAGGTCAGGTGAACAGGAATCAGGATCCTCAAGTACGATGAAAGCGTTCAAGGATGAACTCGTGTTGCCATTAAGAAAAACAGATTGCTCGTATGTCGAGACTTATTAACACTTCCTTGTCCCTCCATATAAAAAGGGATCAAATCCTATCAAATTTCATGGGTTGGGGAATTTGTACAATACACAAACGCAATCCCATAGGAGGCAAATCAAGCTAAAAGGAACTATTCAGAAAACCACTTATAGTCCAAATATGGTGAAGATGTTCCAAAAGGTCGGCTTAGATTGCACTGCAACCCACAATCCTCCTCGATTTGAGACAATGATGAATGAAGAACAAACTGATGCTCTGCTCACTGGAAGAACGCTGAAGCACTCTAGAAGAGGCCTAGGATATCGAGATTCTAAGTCTTTTGTAAAGAAAACAGTGAACATGACATCTTATGTAACCAAATGTGAAGATTCTTTTTCGGCTCCAGCAGAATACGAAGAAGAAGTCCAACAGTATACCAATTTTCTCAAAGAATATCGGGATGTATTTGCCTGGTCATATACAGAGATGCCTGGACTTGACCCAAAGGTTACTTACTGTTCATAGGCTAGCCATTCGTCATGGAAAGAGGTCTGTTAGCCACAAAGGAAGTTTCGGCCTGAATTAGTAGCACAAATCAAAGCAGAAATTACCAAGCCCATCAAGGTAGGCTTTATTAGGGAAGTCCCAAATATCGTTAAAAAGAAGAATGGCCAAATCAGGGTGTGCATTGACTTTCGAGACTTGAATCAAGCTTGCCCCAAAGATGACTTTCCTCTCCCTATCATAGAACTCCTTATGGATGCCACTGTGGGATTTGAGGTCTTGTCCTTTATGGATGGATATTCTGGATATAACCAGATCCATATGGCTCTGGATGATGAAGCTCTTACAGCCTTTCAAACTCCCAAAGGGGTCTTCTGCTATAAAGTAATGCCTTTCGGCCTTAAAAATGTTGGGGCAACATATCAGAGAGCCGTGATGATCATCTTTGGTGATATGCTCCATGAAACCATGGAATGCTATGTGAATGACTTGGTAGTGAAGACCAAAACTCGTCTTGACCATCTCAAGGATTGAAAGAACATTTTCAAAAGGCTCAGAAAGTACCAGTTAAAGATGAACGCTCTAAAATGTGCGTTTGGGGTTTCTTCTGCAAAGTTTTTAGGCTTTGTGGTTCACCACAGGGGAATTGAGGTCGATCCGATCAAAATAAAGGCTATTCTAGAGATGCCGCCCCTGCAGAATTTAAAAGGACTCAGGAACTTGCAAGGAAAGCTCGCACACATCAGAAGATTCATCTCTAATCTTGCAGGGCGTTGTCAGCCTTTCTCATGCCTAATGAAAAAGGACGCCCTATTTATTTGGGACCAAGCTTTTCAAGAGGCGTTTGACAGAATCAAAGACTACTCGATGAAAATGCCAGTTTTGATGGCTCCTGTGAAAGGGAAACCCGTGATCCTGTACACATCAGCAATGGATACCTTCTTGGGAACTCTGCTGGCTCAACATAATGATCAAGGAAAAGAAAATGCCTTGTACTATTTGAGTCGGACATTAGTTGGAGCTGAACTAAGGTATACATATATGGAAAAAGTATGCCTTGCTTTGGTATTCGCTCTCCAAAAATTAAAGCATTATTTGGGAGAACACGAAATCCAGTTAATATCTAGAGCTGATCCCTTAAAGTACATTTTGTCAAGAACGGTATTAATAGGACGACTTGCAAGATGGGAAGTTATTCTCCATCAGTTTAGTATCGAATATGTTCCACAAAAAGTGGACAAAGGACAAGCCCTTACAGATTTTTTAGTAGCCCACCCCGTTCAGGATTATTCTCAGCTGGTGCTAGATTTCCCTGATGAAGAGATCATGTAGACAGAGATTAAAAAAGGGTGGGAAATGTACTTTGATGGTGCTTCGAGGAGTCCTGATGGTGAAAAAAATGATCCAAAGAATAACCAATCTGGTATTGGGATAGTCTTCGTTACACCAGAAGGGGGCATAATCGTCCATTCTTTCTCTCTAATAGAGGGTTGTTCGAATAATGAAGCCGAATATGAGGCCATAATTGTGGGGCTCGAGCTGTCCCTGGAAGTTTCAATAGAAAATCTGACAATATATGGAGATTCAAAATTGATCATAAAGTAGTTGAAGGGTGAATACCAAATCAGAAAGCCCAACCTCTTGCCTTATTATGAAGGGGCAGACTATCTGTTATCAAAATTCCCAAAGCTTCAGATCTGACAGCGGTAAATGGTAGGGCCGATGCTTTGGCTAGCCTCGCCTCCTCTTTAGGCCTTTCCAAAAATGAGGAAATGACAATAACAGTGAGGGCACGAAGAATAGTACAGCCTTATAAAAAGGTCTCTGTGGACATACAAACAAATGAGGTCCTTACAACATCAGAAAGGTTGGAGGTACAAGATAACCTGTTAGACTGGCGTCAACCATTCATGGAATATTTGCAACACGGGAGGTTACCAGATGACCGTGCCAAACAAGTCGAGGTTCGAAGGCGCTCCGTACAGTTTGTAATGTGGAAAGATACTCTCTACAAAAGATCTCTAGATGGAATGCTCTTGAGGTGTATCACCAAAGATGAAGTTGAGGAAGTCATGAAAGAAGTCCATTATGGAACCTGTGGAGCCCACCAGTCGGGTCCTAAGCTACAAATGAAGATAAAATGCTTAGGATATTATTGGCCAACTATGATAGCTGATTGCATTGGTTTTGTTAAAAAGTGTCAGGCATGCCAATTTCATGGTGATTTCATTCACAGACCCCTAGAACCTCTGCATTTCAATACATGTTCATGGCCATTTGCCGCTTGGGGACAAATGTCATAGGACCATTCACACCACCATCATCCAGAGGTCAGTGATACATTTTAGTAGCAACCGACTACTTCTCAAAATGGGCCAAAGCAGTTGCCTTAAAAGATGTTAAGCAGAAAACTGTCGCAGACTTCATCAGAACCCACATAATTTACAGATTTGGGGTGCTCGAGTCCATCATTGGTGACAATGCAAAGTACTTTAAGGAAAGGGCATTGTATAAGCTCTATGCCAAATACAACATAAAGTATAACCATTCATCCAGGTACCATGCTCCAGCAAATGGATTGGCAGAAGATTTTAATAAAACTTTGTGTAAGATTTTAAAAAATGGTTGACAAAAACAAAAGAAGTTGGAGTGAAAGGCTTTATGAGGCCTTATGGGCATATCGGACGACATATAGAACTTCAACCTAAGCCACCCTTGCGACACCCTCAACCCAGGTGACATCACCGAGCTGAGTTATCGATCATAATCACATTCAAAACCCTGTGTTGAATATAGAGCAACTACATCCTCATAGTCGTACATCATTAATAGACGCTCCAAAATGCGTCCTTATTAAAATTTTCTTACAAACATACATCGTACTGCAGCGGAAGACTTTTAGATCTTTAAACAACATGAATGTTGACAACCTAATATACGATTGTAGTCGTAGGACTCTTATCAACCTATATTGCAACTTCATCTTTATCCCACAATTTCTAGCTAGTCTTACCTCACACAACTGATCCCCTTGCTCAACTTTTCTAACTTGTTTCTTTTTCCTTTTTAGAAGGTTCTCCTTAATCAACCTTATAGCCTGCACAATACAACATAAGGAATGAGCGCAAATCGCCCAGTAAAGACAACACGAGGAGTATCGTGTACAAATGACTCAAGAGACTCGGAGGAATAATAATCATCTCAACGATAACAATGAATCAAGAGTAGTCAATAAATTTTAGCATCAACATAACTTGTCAAACGATAATTTTTCTTTTGTTAGACTGCGCGGCTTTAAGGCCCAATAGAACAGCATTATTGCCACCTTCTCATGGACAAGACTGATCGATCGACAGACTGACTGACCGACTATGCAAGTGAACACTAAAACAGAAAATTGAAAAGATAAACATCAAAGAAATTCAAGTAATTAAAATCATTAACATCAGAAGAAAATCAAATGCAATGCAACTCAGATACGACAGACTAGACTCGACCAGACATGACAGACTTGACTCACAAGCCCTACAACCTCTTTGCCAGTGATCATATTTCACAGGCCATCCTCCTCATATAGATGTCCCATTTTACGGGATGTTCATATCAGTCTCAAGTAATTAAAAGAGACATTGTCAACAGGCAGGGAATTCATATAGAATGCTTTCCCTAACCACTTTATAGCCAAGCAACAAGACTTCATCAACGGGGCGGACTAAGGGAAAACTTATTCCACCTTATGTCCTCAACAACACAGCTCAACAAGGAATACCGGATCAGAAGATCAATCGGGGTTCAGACCTAACAACAAGAGTTTAACGTAACATCATCAACAGAGCGGACTTGGGAAAAGATTACCGCAAGCCCTCAACAACGTTCTTACATAAGAGAAATGTCGGATACCAATAAGTGCCGACATTTCACAACAACAGACAACGACCTCAACAGCATCATCATCAACGACATGGCGGACTCGGGAGAAGTTTTCCACAAGTCCTCAATGTTGTTCTGAAAGAGAAGAGATATCGACTATTAATGACTGCCGACATCTCACAACAACCACACGATAACCTCTACGCAACGTCATCATCATCAACTTCGAGTATGCTAATTGAATTGAATCATAGCATACTAGGACACCCATTATCCTCGCTAAATTCCATCAGCAGGAAGACCAAGGAAATTTATTTTACCCTAAGTCCTCAACAGCACAATTCAAATATGCATATACCGGTCACAATGACTACCAGTATCCAATCATAACGACAAGAATTCAACAACACGTCATCAACATGGCATTCTAATCGAACAATGAATTAGCATATCAGAACTGCATTGTCCTTACCTGATTGGCTTATAGCTGAAGCAACTTGCAATCTCTAATCGTAACGAGCTGCATCACCTAGTTAAATAATACCATACTCGTTGGAAATCATTCAACATATACGCACACCTTATTCTACCCCTTCCCCTTTAACCGCTTATAGCGTCTTACGACAGCTTGTTAATCTGGTCCAATAACTAGATCCTTAACCTAGCTTACCAACGCATTAGCAACGGCCACAATCTCATTATTTCAACATATTAACACCATTCCTCACTTCCTACCGCTTCGAACACTGAATTACATGCGTTCCTTAAAATTTGGAGTCACCATGGCAAATTATCAAAATACCCCCTGATGGCCGAGTCCTTGGAAAATTTTATCCAAAATTTACCAAAATACCGCCCTTAGGGTGGCAAATTACCAAAATGCTCCCTGGGGGTTTTCGGCACCAGAAAAATCTCAAAATCACTTTAAAATGCTATTTTAAGCATGCCTAAATCATTTTTGAGCTAAAACGTATTTGACAAAAATTTTGTCTAAAAATCTCGAACCGATATCTGAATAGAGCTTTTAAAAGCCTGTTCAGCCAAAAATAGCAAACGATTTCGAAAGAACTCAAAATCTTGGAAAATAAAACTTCTCAACATCTTAAGGTTCTCATAAAAGTTTTACGTGAAACCGTGCTCATTTAATATTTTAAATTTCACTGTAAAATTCTAAAATTCCCACATCAGTTAACCCCTTTCCTTATCTCGAAAAAATCTAGAAGTTTTCCACAATGTATATCTCCCAAAAATAACTAGGGTCTCTCTTTTGTACTTTGGCTAAATCTGACCCTAACTATTTTTAAAATTTTGAATTCTAACTGATTAGTTAATTTCCATCTTTAGTGACAAAAAAGTCACTATTCACATCACAACACACACTACCTCACCTAAATTGCACACACACTTCATCTTCTCCATTTTTCTGCTAAAGTACACCCTGGTACACACCCACCCTACTCATGAATCTATATTTGCAAAGGCATTCCACTCACTAATATTTTGCTTATACATTATATCACTTACAACCATTCATCCACACACAATCAAACATGATTTAAGCACACAACCCATCACCGTGACGCTGCTGCAGTCGCGACAGTGTGCTTCATGCACCCACACACAGTACACCCCACCCTTCACACTCTAACTCATGGAACATTCACCCCTACACAATATATATAAACCATTACACCAAAATCACGACTAAACTCACACACCCAAGACCCATTTATAGTGATCACACTGTAACCCACATTGTGGTTCTTCGTTCCCTTCCTCTGTCGAGCTCCAACCATACACGTTAACCTTGAACTCTCATATAAACCTCCAATATCACACCTCACCCACCATTACCCCTACTAGCACACTTCTATAGACACAAACTCACACTGCCATACTCACATGAGTTTATATATACACATATTACCAACCCACATGCTATATTCACGGAGAATGCGCTGCACACGCTATAACACAACTAAACCCTAGAATCACACATTGATATGCGAAAATAAGGTTAGGAGCTTTACCGCTCCAAGCTTAGGAGCTTTACCGCTCCAAGCTTCTTAGTTTCTCTGATTTTCTTTCCATGGCCAAGCTTCTTCTTCCTCTGTTTTTCCTCTTTCTTTCCTTTGCTCTGTTTTTTCTTTTCATTACTGCTACTCTTTTCTCTTGTTTTTATTTTTCTTCATCCGAATTACTTTCCCTAGTTACCATCTAATTCTCTTTCCCTTATTTAATTTATTAGTTAAGCATTAACTTGTATTAGTCATTCTGAAGCTAAGCAGTTGGTGGCATTCTCAAATTAATTTCCTCTAGACATTTGACACCTAAGTGCAACTTTAAAAAATTGCACTTTAGTTCCCAAAGTTTTCAAAATTGCATTTCGACCCCTCAACTTTGGAAAATTACAATTTGACCCCAAAATCACCCTAACCCCTCCTTTAGCCCCCTAACACCTCATTATCATCAAAAAGATGCTACGTAATAAAAATATGCATCTCGTTCACCATATTTTTCAAAATTACATTTTTGCCCCCTTAACTTTCCAAAATTACATTTTAATCCCCAAAACCACACTAATCCCCTATTTAGCTCCCTAACACTTAATCATCACCAACATATTGCTACTTAATAGAAAAAGCACCCCTTAATTAATCAAATTCATGGTTAGATTAATTTATGATATTTTTTGGGGTATCACAACCCCATACGTGCTCGTGTTTGGAAGTGAGGCAGTTTTGCCACTCAAAGTTCAAATACCCTCGTTACGCATTGCCATCCAATAATCACTCATAAATGAAGAAAAGTGTTCAGATCAGGTTGGCCGAACTAGAAAGCCTCGATGAGAAAAGGCTTATTGCTCAGCAGAGTCTCGAGATATATCAACAACGCATGGAAAGTGCGTTCAACAAAAGAGTAAGGCTACGGTCTTTTAAGAAAGGGTACCTTGTTCTCATGGTTCGGACACCGATCGTAGTCACTCGAAGGATCAAAGGGATACTGGAGCCTAAATGGGAAGGACCTTACTTCATCAAAGAGGTCTATTCTAATGGAACAAACCTGTTGATCACCATGGACGGGGACCAGATAATCCCTCCCACGAATGCAAGATTCTTGAAGAAATACTACCCATGAGGAAAAAATGCCCACTCGGTTAAAAACCCTGGAAAGGGCGGTCTAGGCAAAAGTTAGGGGGTAAAGGAAAAAACGCCCACTAGACTGAAAATCCTGAAAAGGGTGGTCTAGGAAAAAGTTAGGGCGTAAAGGAAAAAATGCCCGCTAGGCTGAAAACCCTGAAAATGGCAGTCTAGGCAAAAGTTAGGGCACAAAAAAAATGCCCGCTAGACTGAAAACCCTGAAAAGGGTGGTCTAGGTAAAAGTTAGGGCACCAAAAAAAAAAAGAGTCCGCTAGGCTGAAAACCCTCAAAAGGGCGGTCTAGGCAAAAGCTAGGACACAAAAAAAAAGCTCGTTGAACTACGTGATGACTTGATCCTTCGGGTACGTAGGCAGCTTGGGGCATATTCCTCAGGTTCAATCACAATGATCAAAAGAAAATATATTTTCCATAAAAAAAATCTTTGGATTATGTGATGACTTGATCCTTCGGGTACGTAGGTAGCTTGGGGCATATTTCTCAAGTTCAGTCACAATAATCGAAAGAAAATTTACTTCCCCATAAAAAAAAGAAAAAGAAAAGTTCGTGAACTACGTTATGACTTGATTCTTCGGGTACGTAGGCAGCTTGGAGCGTACTCTCCAAGTTCAGTAGCATCAATCATAAAAAAAAAGATCTTTTCAAGTAAAAGAAAAAAATAAGAGAAAAAGAAAAATAAGAGAATAGTTCTTCTAACAAAAGCCGTTGAGCTACACAATGCCTTGATCGTATAGATACACAGGCAACTCAGCGCATATTTCAAAGACATGATGGATCTTCACAAAAGAAGTTTTCAAGTTAGTCAACATGACTTCGTCCTTCGAATATGTAGACATCTTGTATCAAATGTCTAAGGTGCCTTCGCACGTACTTTGAAGGTGACAACAAGGGACCTCAGTGACTTTCTCAATATTATTGCAATGGC
>JAVXUP010001922.1:47500-90000 GCA_033070095.1 Escallonia herrerae | reverse complement strand
ACAAGTGTGTGTTGTGATGTTAGTAAGTTGAAACAGGGGCTGCAAAACAACCCATATATATGTGTTGTGGATGAAATCCGTGACAAGCTCCAATTGATTCGTGTTTCTAGTGAAATTGTATATAGTAAACTTAAACTGTACAACAACTTGACCTTCCTTTTGTTTGTAACTATACAATGTCTTATGCAATGACATTTCAGTGCATGACTTTGATATTTTAATGGCTTGTTAATAAAGTTGAGTAAGTACATTACTTTGTTAAAAGGTTGGATAATTTGGCTATAGTTCTTTGATTGAGTTGATATGTATTCAACAATTGAAAAAAAAATTGCATATCTTTAACAGTGGTCAGTGTGCACTGCCATTATGTAAATAAAAAATAAATAAATCATATTAAAAATGCTACAGCAGCGAGGCGATCCACTGCCATAATTTCAAATTTGATTAAGGGCTTAAAGCAAATTTTGGACACAATATGGAAGCTGTTGACCGTTGCGGTAAAGGCGTATAACCGCTGCTGTATGTCTTTGGCAGCGAGGCCTATAGCAGCGGCCGGCGGCCTCTGGGAAATCCTTTGGAAGTGGCTGTTCAATCTATAGCAGTGGTTTTTGACCGCGACTGTAGCCACTTTTTCTTGTAGATGCATGATTTTTTAATTTTGTGTGAGAAAGTTAGTTTTAAGAACACGATAGTAAAAATTAAATCCTCAAAAATTAGTAAATTGAGAGTTTTAGAGTTAGTTTTTAGATTATATAGGGCTTCCTAATATAGCCCTCATATAGTTCCTGCAGAATTAAATTAAATTAAATTAAATATAGAAATCACATCAAAAATAATAGTTGCATACCTATGAATACACTGACATGTTTAGTATATAATTATGAATCCTATACAGTCATTTGCTAGTCACGTAGTTTCACTTAAGAGATAACGTCAATTTTTTATTTTACAAAAAGGATTTTAAAAGCCATATATTATATTGATAAATCTTTACGTCGATTATGGTAACGTAACATCATTTTTTCACATCTATATCTAATTATTTTTTTATATTAGAGAGTTGTTATAAAGATACAATATTTTACATTAAGTCGTAATAAGTTAGTTCATTGATTAGTCAGGGTTTCAGAATTTTTAGAATTAATTTTTCAATTATATAAGACTTATTAATATTGAAATTAATTTATCAAGAAATGTGGACCCCATCCAAAATAATATTGGAGACCTTTAAAGACACTTAGAATGTTTACAATTTTATTTCACATTGGATACATGATGCGATAACTTGTCAAATAAAGAAGTTATATCTCTGATGACATGTCATACAAAGAAGTTATTATTTTGCTTATTATATATTACTCCCTCCGTCCCTGATAATTCGATCACGTTTGACTTGGCACATGCATATTATGTGTTTCCCATTATACCTTTAGAGAGAGAGGGAAAGAGAGTGGGCCATGAGAGTTAAATGTAAAGAGAAAAATTGAATAAAAGAAGTGTAAAAAGGGTAAATATGGACAAATATTTAAGAATATTTTCTAATTTGAAAAGTGAACAATTTTTGTGTAACGGTCCAAAAAGAAAATTTGATCAATTTATGAGGGACATATGAGTTATATAAATAGATTCTAGTATTCTAGACTTCTAGCCTATTTGCGAGTTTTTCGGTAGAGAATAGAGAGGAAAAGAAAGGAAAGTGGCTTGTATCCTCTCCTTTATCTAGTTTGTGAGTTTTTTAAGGAGAGAAAAGAGAGGAAAGTTTGGGCCTCTTTTGTATCTAAATCTTTCCTCCCAGACTTGGGAAGAAACCAGAAGAAAGGAAAGTCTCATAAATGATATTTTAATATTACCCATATTGCCCTTGAGATTATAATGACTGATTTTTTTAATGAGTCTTAGGTCTTAGCAGTGTTTCTTACAAAAACTAATCGTACTATTTATTAAAAACAAATTGATGAAGTGACATACGTGGTGGCTAACTTCATCTCTAGTAATCTCAGGTAAGAATCTTGAAAGGCCGAGGACTTTATATGGTTGTCCACCCTAGAGGCGCAAGCTTATGTTTGAAAAAATAATGAGAGGTCAAAGTATCGCTGAAATGATATTTGGGTGTTTGAATTGACTCATGATTGATTGGATGGTCGGATGTTTGTAGTCAACTCATAATTATCTTGTATATTTTTGTATCGTGGCATTAACCGGTAATGTAAGACTTGTCACATTATTATATATGTTACAAAATTTTTGTGATGCCCTTTATGATCAATTTTTTTTCCGTCTAAATTATGTTCGCAGTTGGGATCTTAATTATAAGTCTTTGTTTAAATTAGCATATTGTTGTATAAAGATATATATGTAATGTTATATCTTTTTTTCTTTTCTTCTGAATTCACAAAGGAAGGAAAGAAATGAAACTTTCCTGTCTCTCTTAAACTCACAAACAGGAAGAAAGAAAATTGTATTCTCTTCCCTTCCCTTCCCTTCCCTTCTCTTCTCTTTACTTCTTTTTCTTTCTTTTCTTTTCTGTCATATCAAAACTCACAAACAGACTATTCATTCTGGATGAGTTGGAGTCGAAAAAGTCATCAATCACTGAGGTGACACATACCGCTAACTGCAACAAAACATTGAGGCAAGAAACGTAGTGAACAACACCAAACGTTTTGGCAAAAAACTTATGCTGAAGAAAAGAATTGACTAATGACAATTGAAATTGACATTTGACGACAGACTATCCATTGCTATCCTCCCAATGATAACGCATACAAGATGAGTAACAATGGCACGATAAATGTCATGGCAAAATTAAAAGCACCCTTGGTTCTCTCTGCGCCATTGCCTAATGTCATGAACATCTCCCCTCGTCCGCCCACAAAAACTGTTGACAATATCTGCAGATAGTACTTGCATTTTTCGGTGGAGGGATCGACATAGACAACTTTTGCCGATCCATTAAAATTGCAGAACTCCTCTTGCTGATTTTTCATTTGAAAGAACATGTTGAACGCGTAGGATAAATTTCCTTTCAGATCCAAACCATTGCACGTGGATCCATACGTCAACCTTGAGCAGTCTCCAAATAAACACGTGACATTGAAACTGCTCAGCATCCACGGTTGAACTTCCTGAACTTCTGGCTTTAGCACGCACCATCTTCGTGGCATGTATGAAATACCTGTCGCGTTTTCCAGAATCAGCTTTCTGCCTTGGAGGGTAAAATCGATATGAAATTTGGGCACCCCATCATAGCCGTAAATGCCGTAATGTCGATCAGAGGGACTCCTTGCCACATTCCTATTGTTCTCATCTGCTAACGAGTAAAGATACGCCTCCAATGGCCCCGGTTGAAGTGGAGTCCCTTTTTTGCTAGCCAATTTTTTCAGGAAGCCCTTGTAGAACATTTCAGCATTATGAACACTGGCGTAAATGTCACCGTCAGTCGGCCACCCAACCTGCCCTGCCACAACTCTCATATCTGGAAAACCGTTCTTCCTCAACGCCGAAACAAACATATCAAACACCAAGTCAAACACATTGGTGTAGACGATGTCCCCATCTGAAACCGTGAAGTTACTCTCTCTATCGTAGGTACCGAACCCAATAGGGAAGCCATATTCATGGAGATGAAGCATCGGATACAAATTCACCATAAATGGGGCGCCGCTAGAATGCAGATGACGCAAAATTCGTACCATGTCAGGCTTCAAGTCCTCGCGGAAATCCGCCTCAGATGGCTTTATCATGTTGGGTTTAAGGACATCGACGTAATGTGGAACCGTGGTCTGTACTTGGTCTCCGATTTTTGCCCCGTTGAGAGCATCTTGAATAAATTTCACCGAATTAACAATGTCCTCACGTTGAGTTAGCTCCGCATCCCCATCCAAATACTCTAATTTAGAGTAAGGTTCGTTCCCTATGAGCACATACCTGTACAAATCAGAAACCACAAGATAATCTAAAAAATGTCAATGCATGAAAAATCTAAATGCCACGAACATAATCAGAAGGGAATGGTAAATTATTACTTGAATCTGATACCGCCCATCCGCATATAATCGGTGATGTTTTGTTTAACCCAAGCTTTAGCATTGCGGCTGCCATTGACTTGCCTGAATTCATTATTCGGGATTGTGAGCAAAATGCTGAGGTTGGTGCGGTAGAAGGCGTTCATGACGCCAGGGTTGACGCTGAAAAGCTTCACATATTCAATCCCATTCGCCATAGCCAATTCAACGATCATGGATGGAAGCAGCTTTTGCGACGTTTGCCTCCCCCAGCTCACGCCCACACACTCGGCGAGATCAAGGTTGGCCGCGAAAGTGGCCATGAGAAATGTGCATGTCAAGAAAATGGCGCGTGCCACCATGGTCAAATTTTGTGATTTGCTGAGAGGAGGGAGTGTTTTGAGAACCACCTAAGGATTCTGAAACTGGGGAGATGACATGAAAATGGTCTGAGGGTTCATAAAGGATAAGGTTGGGGTGGTAGAAATTAGAAAAGGCAGTGATTTGACATTAGGAGACGTTTTTTGCAAGGACAACTCATTCTTTAACTGCCTTACACCAGCCTGTTTCAAAAGAAAGTAGTTGTTTGCCTGCTGTACTGTTTTCTATTTGTAGCTCAATGAGCTAATCCTGTTGACATTTTGATGGTGCCGAAAATGGTTCGATGATACGTGGAGGTGCCACAAAGGATGCGGTCTGAGTTGGCTTCCAGGTAGGCAACGTGGGAGACAGCAAGGACGGCGCAAGGGCCGAGGACAAGGCTCCCCAGACAGGTTGTGAGGGCTGGCAGTGCTGCGCAGGCAGGGTGACGATGAACAGGACCGACAGTCTACAGTCTGTGATGAGGGTATGGCGTCCAGGGTCCGTAGACGGGAGTTCAAGTATATTTCTCTCACTAGAATTCCAGAGAGAATGTTCCTTTTAGAGAGAGAAAGTGAAAAGTCCAAATGAGAAAAAGATCCTTGAAAAAGCTCCAAAGTCCACTATTTATAGGCAAAAATGTGCATGTGTCATAAGTTGACATGTGTCGCCCCCTGGGAACGACACGTCACCAGGGGGCCAAAGCACTGACCCTTCGTTGGACTGCCGGTCCCTAAGTTCGTGCTGCCCTGCCCTTGCGACGTCTCTCTGCCTGTCTGAGGAGACTGATCATGCCGCGGTAGCATGGTCAGAGTAGCCCGTTGCCCCAGCCTCCAGTCCAAGCCCTTACTGAATCCCACGGTCCTGGCAGCGGTGGGGAAGACCCGACGCCCAGCTGCCAGGTGGACTAGGCAAGATGCCCTTCCGAAGACCTGCTCCCATCTCGGAGTGACCCGGGGGTCATAGTCCTTAGGGGTGCCGACGCGAGCCCCCAGTGCCAGAGCACGTAGGCCAGTCACGCAGGCACCCCGGCGGAGATAGTGTCCTGGCGGAGTAGCCTATCCCGTGAGCATATAACATGATTGCAGCGCATGGGGCGCGGTTGAGTGCGGGCGACGAGGGTCGCAGAGTGATCTCCGAGCGACGAGGGTCGTTGCGTGGATGGCGCGCGACCGTGAGCGACGGTTGTCATGGCGACAGAGCGGCCACAAGTGACGGTCATCGAGACTACGGGCGACGGTCATCGCGACGAAGGGGCACGGCCGAGAGCGACGGTTGTCGCGACTATGGCGGAGTGCGGCCGCGAGCGACGGTCGTCGTGACAATGGGGTGGGGTCAAAGGTGACGGCGTCGGTGTTCAAGGCAGGTGGCCGACCCCCATGGGGTGGCCGACCCCCAAGGGAGGCCGACGCTTGGGGGAGGCCGAGCCTAGAGGGAGGCCGACCCCCCGAGGGTGGCCGACCCCTTGGGGGAGGCCGACCCTAGAGGGAGGCCGACCCCTCGGGGTGGCCGACCCCCTTGGGGGAGGCCGACCCTAGAGGGAGGCCGACCCCCCGAGGGTGGCCGACCCCCAAGGGAGGCCGACCCTTGGGGGAGGCCGACCCTAGAGGGAGGCCGACCCCTTGGGGTGGAAGGCACGCCGAAGTCGCTTCACGAATGGTTCACGTGACTTGAGCATGCGTTGCTTTGACCGGCCCTCGAGCGTTGAAAAGTTGACCGCTGACTGGGTGATGTGTCGTGCAAAGTGGGTCCCTTGGCGGGTCTTGGGGTGCGACCAGAATAGGGTATGAAGACATTTCTTTTCGGCTACCGGTACTTAGGGATTTCTAATAGCAGTAAACGGGCGTGCCAATAGGACTTCAGGATGTGCCAAATCATCTATCTAGGTATGTGTTGTCTTTGCAGCATTCGGTGTTGGCTACTCTCAGAATATCAGGATATTGGGTGTCAATACAACGCTGTCAGAATGCCAATAGTTCAGGAAACATACCATGCGCGTAACATGGTGGGATTCAATTATATTACGTCCAAACCTATAACATAGTGAAGCTACAGATTTGCAATAGGCAGTTAAGAATTATCGCACGTCAAATAACACCTTCTTGGCACCGTTGTTCCTTCCATAAAAAGACTGAACTTTCTACGTATTCGAGCAAAAAAGGGAAAATATATTGTAGGACTCGTTGGTGTTGTTCAATAGGAAAATGTTGCGTACGTTACCCTTTACCTCAATGAAGTTCTTAATATGGATGAGACCAAAAAAGGGGGGCTGAAAGCGTGTCATGTAAGACCTGGTACATATGATGTGAACATAATCAAGAAAACGAACCCTACAATTTTTTATTTTTTTTGAATTTTAAACGAACCCTACATTTGGAAGAAGAGAAAGTGCAGCAAATTCATGTCCCTTTCTTTGACCTTCTCGGTGTCCTTAATGGCACATCAAGGTTTCTAATTTAATCTACTGGTATGCAGGTTTCTTTTACCGTTTCATTTGAATCATGTAAACGTGAAATTTTGTTCCCTTGTCGTTAAAGAGGGAAACCTAAGGACTAGCAGAGTTGCCAGATATCTTATGACAAAAGTTTCGTCCTAAAGCTCTGATGAAAGAAATTCGGCTTTATAAAATCTAAATTGTCATAGAATCGGACTCCAAAGGAATGAACACGAAAAAGGAAAGAAAGAAAAGGTCAAATAAAAACCTCATGCATGAACAAGATGGATCAATTGTACATGGCTTCTGAGAGAAATTACAGAGAGTCTAATTTCTTAAAAATGAAAAGCAGAATGTAACATTCTAAAAATGAAAAGCAGAATCTAAAACCTTCTTGGCACCGTTGTTCCTTCCACAAAAAGACTGAACTTTCTACGTATTCGAGCTAAAAAAAGGAAAATATATTGTAGGACTCACTACCATTTTTTCATTGGTGTTGTTCAGTAGGAAAATGTTGCGTACGTTACCCTTTACCTCAATGAAGTTCTTAATATTGATGAGACAAGTTGATCATAAACAGGAAGCCACCTTTTTTTCAGGAGAGCTAAGCTGCGGAGGATGGGGATCCTTTAGTCCGGGTGAACTCGCTCCAATGGCTTTGATATGTTGGGCTTAAAGATATCGGTGAAATGTGGGATGGTTACAGTGACTTTTGTCTCCAATTTGCTGCTCGAAAACCGTGTATGCTCTCAAATGTAGGAAAAAGCTCCGGCAAGGAGAAAACGTTTCTTGTTTTCTTGCAGCGAGAATGGTTGGTTCCCGATGCATATAGAGCTGCAAGAACAAAAAAGTGGTGATTGTTAGTGTTACGAAATCGCTCGATTTACAACGTTCCCTCACGTGTATCTCTCAACTGTTTTCCTACTCAAAGAAGGAAGACATATATCAACAGTTAGGACTAATCCATGTCCTTAAGTAACAACACCAGAAATTGTATGAAGTGGAAAGATTGAGCACCAGAGAGAGAGAGAGAGAGAGCGTCGGCGAAGACTTCTTACGTGAGTGTAATGTCCTTATTGGTGGCATTAATGGCCATAATACTGGCGATATTCTTTTGGATAAATTCTCTTGCAGAATAGATGTTATTGGTTTGAAACATATCGTTATTTGCGACTGTCATTGCGACGTCAATGTCCGAATTGAAGAAGGGACCCATGAAGCCAAAGTTGGAACTTAAAAACCTCACTTTCTTGACTCCACTCGCCAAAATCAGGTCAACCACCATATACAGAAGCAATTTCTGTGACCGTTGCCTTCCCCAGATTATCCCAATCCCGCGCTAGCCACATTCCTCACGTCAAAACAAATAAGCATGCCTATGATCGTGACAATGGTGCGCGTCATTTACCCTTGCCAATTGGGGGCCAAGCAGACATGGAAGCTTATTTGTTTGCGTTTTAAGGAGAAACGCGTATTGAGAGGAGATGAGAAGAGTTGAATGATCGAAGGTAGGGGGGTGTGTGGGGGGGTGGGGGAGGGTGGGGGGAGAGGGAGAGAGAGAGAGAGAGAGAGACTTGGTGAAAAAAATATCAAGGTGTTATACCAATAAACCTGAGATCATTCTCGTCATCATCTCAGATAGGGGTTCTAAGTGAGGGGGAGGGCTACGTCGATTCTGGGGTAAAAAATGGTCTGTAATGAACATAAAAGTGAGAGAAAGTCATGGTTGATTAGTTGGAATTTTGTAGGGAGACTTTCGTGCAAGAATAAGGGGCCGTTTGACGGAGTTTTTTTTTGCTCTTTTTTTTTCAGTTTTAAAAATTGGGGAAAAATGGGGTGTTTGGTAACTCTTTTTTTTTTCAATTTAAAAACTCACTTTTTAAATTGTAGTGTAAAAAAAAAAAGAGGAAAAAGCTCTTTTTTTTTCACTTTAAATTTTTTTTTTGAGACCTCCACCACAACGCACCCACCGCCGGCAGCCACCACCCACCGCTGCCCGGCAGCCACCGACAACCACCTCCGACCGTCGGCAGCCATCACCGCTGGCCGGAGGCCACCTCCGGCCACCACCGCTGCCAGACAGCAACCACCTACAGCCACCTCCGGCCGGCGGCCACCTCCGGCAGCCACCACCACAGCCACCTTCGACCGCCGGCAGCCACCATCGGGCAGCGGTGGGCGGTGGCCACCACCACTGGCCGGAGGCCACTCCGGCCACCACCGCCAACAGCCACCTCCGGCAGCCACCTCGGCAGCCACCGCCCACCGCCGCCAGACAGCAACCACCGACAGCCACCTCCGGCCGCCGGCAACCACCACCGGGCGGCCACCTCTGGCCACCACCGCCGCCGGCAGCCACCTCCTGCCACCACCGCCGCCGGCAGCCACCTCCAGCCACCACCGCCGCCGGCAGCCACCTCCGGTCACCACCGCCGGCAACCACCTCCGGCCACCACTGCCGCGACAACCGCCGGCCACCACCACCGTCGACCACCACTACGCCACACCACTGCCACCGCAAACCACCACAAAAAAAAAAAGTCAAAATAAAAAGGGTTACCAAACACCCAAAAAAAAAAACTCAAAAAAAAAGAGTTATCAAACACCCACTTGTTTTTGTAAAAAAAAAAAATTAAGCTGCTTTTTAAAAACTGCTCTTTAAAAATTGACCACTGAAAAAAAAAGCTGTGTCAAACAGACCCTAACTCATTCAAAGTCTCTTTTGTCGATGTGTCTAATGAGAAAATATTTGATGGTTAAATTTAGGGTGCACGTGAAATCCATGTTGTCTTCCACTTATTTAGTCGAGCTTGCAAAATTTTAAAAACCCCAGCCTTTAGGGTTGTTTAGTTTAGTTTTGGCATTTTAAAGTGTCGGCAAGAAAATTTTCAAACAAGACCCAATGTTAGACATCGGGTTTTATGGTTTACAAAAGTTTAAAAAATTGAGGAAAAACGCGTTTCTCCTCCATGCTTCAATGAGGTTACGAAATCGAACCTCACTAGCAACAAAGATGTAAACTTTTTATTAGGACTAGTATAAAACCATTCTAATTTTAGGTACCTTGTTTCCAGTTCTCTGGTTCTTCTCCTTTCGACACACGTCCATCGCGTACTGCTTGGGGCCTGCTTTCGCTGCCTCCTGCTGCCCCAATCGACCAACTGCACACAAACCTCCAAGCACCGCAATTCTATATCAGAGTGCATAAGCACCACCGCTTCTGCCACCACATCTCTATCATATATGAAATCTCCTCTTATATCTCTTATCTTCTCCTCCATTCCATTAGTAGCAATAGAGTACAATATATATATATATAGCTGATCCGTTGAGAGCGCTAGTGTCACGACCCGAACCCACGGGTAGGCTCGCGAGTTAGATCTGTGACCGGCCGCAGACCCAATAGATTCCAACCGAGGGCTCTGCCAGGCCTTACTCTCTAGAACAACATATAATCTGTAGCGAAAATTAAAACTTCTATAAACCTTAATTACATTTTCATATTTTCATTTGAATACAACACTTATGCTAAAACTCTTCATAACTCCGATCTGTCAACAACTAAGGTTAAACCAACTATCTAAATGTTTAGCAGCTCATTCAAAGCAGTGTCCGAAGCTTCGCGCCAAATTTCCCCTTCCTATGCTCCTCACTATCACCTTACTTTCAAACCTGAAATGATAAGTAAGGGGTGAGCTTCCACGTGCTCAGTAAGTAACCAATGATTCAACTAGGTGGACCATAGCATGTAAAAAATAACTCACTTTATATGCATCATTAAGATATCTAAAAATCATAGATTTGATAATCATCGGGTAAAACAAAACAAAGTACATGAAACCAAAAACTGAAGTATATAACGATTATCGCAAAACTTCATAACAACCAGTTCAATCCCAACATTAGCTCAAACGATATGTTGTGGTCAGCGTACAGGCCCAATAACTAGGGCCCGAAATTCCTCCTCCATCCGGGATAAAATTCTGTGGACGCATGGCGAACCATGAGCAACAGTAGTGTGCATCAACGTTCAAGCCCCGTTGACCAGGGCCTAAAATCCAACTTTCCCCGTGGATATAGGGCACAGTAATCGAGTAAACCAAAAACCCCCCTTTGGGTTCATCGTGAGCAAAATCACTCATCAATTGATTCTCAACCATCCTCACACCCCTTCAATAATCATCAAGATGTTCAATATTCACAATAACGTAAATACAAAACATTTCAAATCCGAGTTCCATTTCAGTTTCTAGGCAAAACATCATTTACATTCTAGTCTGGTTTTTCTTTTACGAGAATAAAACACTAAAACCTTTTTGGTAATTTAAGCCAGAGCAGTTAAACGTACTTAAAACGGTCAATACTAATAAGCAACACATTTTTAACAGTAGATAAAGATATACGTTGCATATAAAAATACTAGTTGAATCAAAGGGTCACTTACATGACGCTACGCATTTCCCACATCAAAGTCTCTGGAGCGACAATCTCGCTGCTACATCTTGCTAAAAGAACAGTTAGGGCCATTCTTTTTATCTCCATGTTCCCAGCTTTACTATGACACGAAGGCATCATTGATGATTCCTGTTGGTTATTTCCTCAAACAATTCCGACGCCGCATCTGACTGCCCGTTACACAACCCTTCCAAAATCGTGCCCAGTTCACCATGCCATTCTCGACATTTCATCACCGCTGTCGAGCCTCTCTCAACTAACTTGATGTCACTAACCCATCGAGAATGCCCTATTGCTACAATATACACAACCGCACTCATCATGCAATAGTGTCCAACATGCACCCGTGTTACACCTTATCGTTTAGCCACAACCACGCCTACACAATATACACACTTGCCTAAACACATGAAACAAGTACACCTATCGGTGCCAACACACAATCCACCCAGATACCAGAATTATACAGTCATACACATTTCACTGACAGCTACTCCATCCCAGTATAATTGCCACACCCATCAACCACTACAACCAATAACTTCCCTCATCAATCAACAGGGTCCTAAATTCTATCGACCGCTGCCATATACACTCCACCACGGTTGCCCCACTCCAGTCACCTCGAGCACCACCGCTAAACCACAACCATTAACTACAACAATATTGAACTCGTACCGTCGAACCCCCATTTCATAATCAATACCACCAAAACCCAACATACCCGCTGTTGGCTTCCACAACCAATCTACCATTACAGATGCCACTTTCCAACAACCCACAACCATTTGACCACCATGATTGTTACTATTCTACACACGAAGTCAACTTCACACTACACTCCACGCTATGCACACAAAATTATTGTATCCTGTTACTCACTGACACACTGTGTATGTACACATTGTGCATGCTACACATTCACGCACATTGTTGTACAACCATATATATTCCATCCACACATACTCACCCACACCCCCAAACGTACACAACCGTACTTCTCACGCCAAACACACCTACATAATAATGCCTGACAAGTACCCATGTTACATTCATCGCCCAACCACAACCACCTTCTAATAACCCCATAACTAGTCCGCCACCATCATAGTTATTGCTCTAAACCTAAAAACAAACTCCATATCACATTCCTCATATGCACCCAGACAAATTTCACCCCAATACACACGCTCGTCTGACAATAACCACACCTATATTCCTGCCACACACACACACACACACACACACACACACCTAAATAACCATCTCGTTCATTCCATTTCATTCACCAAAAACAAAGGCACCCACAAGAACCTATTTCATAATTTATACAGAGTGTCACCAAAATTCTTTAGTCTTAACTCATTAAATCAATAGTATTAAGTGTTACCACCGCCGCAACCGCTAAGCTCCACCTTAGATGCACCTCCAATCACATATTATCACTAATCGGGCACACTCCCGGTCACCGTTCCACCACCCAACTCACCAGAGGTAACATAAGAGAAGCAACAAACCTTCTCTACTGCCGTGTCAAACCGTCGTATCGCTGTTGTCAACTATCATCACCACAAACCCATGGTTCCACTACAATCATCGTTGCTCTCATAGCAGAACTGCCGGCACAAAAAAAACCGACCACCCAAATCTCCCTTCTCCATCCTAGTGCAATCTCTTAAGTACCACGGTTGCCAGTGCACGCAATACCAAAACACCACCGTCGTTGCCCCACTGTAACTAGTCACGCACCAACTTTTGTGATCTTCACAAACCGACGCATCACTAGCATCATCGCCTAAAACACCACCTGCCGGCACATCAACCACCAATCCTAATCGCCTAAAACACCACCTTCCGCGATCTCCAACCGTCGATTAAATCGACATCACCACTGCCGATTAGCCTACCGGTCTCTCTCTTTCTCTGTGCATCGGCAGTCATCGATGAAATAGCGGTGGTTACCGGTCATGGCTGGTCGATGCCCGTCAAAGGTAAAAGGACACCAGCACTGCCTTACGCATATCTGTTAACATTGGGCTTAGCGACGGCAACCCTTGGGTGGATGGACTGGTGGCTATTCCAGTGTCTTCCCCGGTGGCCCTTTGGTGTCGCCGTCATCGATGGCTCAGCTGGTCCGAGAGATGGGGCACCGCCCGTTCTAGGGTCGGCTGCCTTGCCCTTCTCTCTTTGCGTGTCTTCTCTCTTTGTTCTCTGTCCTTTTCTCTTCTTTTTTTTTCATTATATCTATATTTTTATCCCTAGCTCTCTCTCTCTCTCTCTATTTTAAAATAATCAAATAAGATCTAGACATTTACATAATAACCCTAATTTAATTATTAGTTCTCTAGAGTCACGAGCTAAGTTTCGTTTATTTCTTTACTGCACCAATTTTTTTAATTATTTTTTTTATAGCTCTAGTATTATAAATTGTCGATGATAAAATTGTTCAAACCAAACGTCGCTAAGACCTCAAAGAACATCACTCATAGAAATTGTCACTAAATTAATAATGACCGGGTAATGCTAGGTTCGGGACATCACATTATCTTCCCCTTAAAGAAATTTTGTCCTCGAAATTTGGTGTTCCTTGCATAGCTGATCTTAATCATGTTTGATCTCAGATATCAACCAACCTAACACCTCAAGTGCTTACACGACTAAATCTATCTAAAGAGTTCACAATCAAACTCGGATATGATTTCAAGCAACCTTATGAGTACGTGCACCCAAAGACCTTAAAGCACAAGATGCGTGATATGCATTTAACACACTTTAATCCATTGATAAGCCATACCTCAAAACTTTGCATTACTAGATTGCTGCTCTTAATCGTGTTTGATCTCATCCCCCATCATGACATTTAACTTAAAACTCACTTTAACTCACCAACAAAGAATGCGTCTAAGATTAATACTCTTAAATTAGATCATTCGCCAATTATAAATACTATATTCACTTTTCTCCATTTATAAAACTAAATCGTCTCTAAACCGTGAAGTCTCACTAAGTGATCAAATTCCTAGAGAATAAACTATATTCATCAAAATCCTCCATAAGATTAATTTGAGACCAGGATATTACATCTTATTCCCGTTAAAAGAAATTCGACCTCGAATTTCATTATACTCACAATGTTAAACGTCACAATTCCTATTTAAGTCGTAATGCTAAGCTCTAACTTACCAGGTCATCACTTACACTTTAACACTTGCAAAACTTCGAGAGTTTTCGTAACCTTCCAAAAGTCCCAAAGTTTCTACATTCTGAACTAGCCTTGACAACTAGAAAACATTTCTCTGAACCAATCTATTCTAGCTTCACCCAAACGAAGTAAGTTCTCTTAATGGTATGAAACTTTCGAAATGTAAGTCATCATCATCAGTCATAGCCTAAGCAACTTTAAATACTACTCGATGCTACTAAACTTGAATTATCATTTACGCACTAACGGTTCTAGAACCACGTGACCCAATGACCTTGATGTTTAATAATTTAGTTCTTATTTGAAATACACTTAAATTGAAGACCTATGTTCGTAAGATTTTGACTGACGAAATTTCATAATAGCAAATAACCACCCTCAAAAGGAACCCTTGGTAACCTCAAGAGACAACATCATTTTCAAAAGTCACAAGCCTTTTAACATCAAGAGACAACATTCACAATCGTAGCAGCTTTAATAGCCTCCAAAACACGAGTCAAGAACATCAGTAGCAATTTCAGTAAGGTCCATCGCAACTTCAAACATTTCATTGTACTATAAGGCTCAGATTATAAAATTATAACCTAAGATTTTATAATCTAACCAACCAGATATTATTACTCAACCTCGAAATAGTTATGGCCCAGCTAGTACGATGCTCACTGACTATACTTACTCCACTCCAACTCAACCAGATATTTAAATTCCTAATCATTATGCTTCTGCTACGCTTTTCAGATAACAAACCACAATATATTCTTTAGCACGGTCTACTTCGTAGTAGCAAGTTTAACTGCAACCCTATGGTGCACTAAAGTACAAAGAATTTCTCACGTATGACTTTCACTCTAAAGGATCAAATCTTGAATCCACCTTCCACTTTCGTCAGCCCAGTTACAAGTCTGCAAAATCATGTAACCTAACCAACGGGATCATTACTTAAGCTCTAATATCCCAAAACCGTAATGCTCTAATACCATATTTGTCACAACCCGAACGCACGGGCAGACCCACGAGCTAGGCACGTGACCGGCCGCAAACCCAATGGACTCCAACCAAGGGCTCTGCCAGGCCTTACTATGACCTGTATACAAAAATTCTATCACCAAGTAATTTAAATCTTTATCCTTAATAATATTTCTAAAGTCACGCTTACAATTTCTCAATAAATCTCCAATGACATTCTTTATTTAACAACTAACATAGATTATCCGGTGAAGATCTAAGCTTCAAAAATCTCAAATTACAAATTCAGTACTAGCATACCACCTAATGATTTGTTAAATAATCTTAAAGGACTACAACTCCTCTAGTACTCATCTACCATAATCCTCGTGGCCTTCATCAGTTCGGTTTCATCTAGATCATTGCCTGAAAAATATTTAAAAGAATGAGCTTGGGGCCTAATAAGTACACATACCATATCCCTAAAATAGGTTTCGGAATTCATAAAAACATGCCAAGGTTTTCTTCAAATTTAAAACTGATAAATATTTACAAGAGATATTATACATATATCTACTTTATGAAAGCAATTCATTCAAGATTCACAGTAACGAAGTATGACATCAAGAAGGCTCATTAACAACTATCACAGTTCATCATAACATGGTTATGCTGCGGTCAGCGTACGTTCCCCCCTGACTAGGGCCCACAATCCCTACTCCACCTAGGATAAATATTATTCGGTCAGGGTATGCGCCCCCCCCCCCCCCGACTAGGGCCCACAATCCCTCCTTCATCCGGGATACATATTGGTGTGGATGTAAGGGCGCACCACGAGCAACAGTATTGTGCTTCAACGTATCGTCCCGTTGACCAGGACTCAACAATCCAACTTTCCCCCGTGGATATGAGGGCCAACAACCAAGCCAGAATACCGTCTCATTCAACATATATGAGCCAACTTTAAAACACTACTCATAGAAAACATTCCATGGCATTTTTGATGTATTTTATCATCAAACAATTTACACAAAAGTAGTAGTGTGCAAAAGGCTTTAAACTTTTAATTGAACAATTCATTTGTACATATACGTAGACGGAAAATAGGGTATACAGAGGAATATGGCAAGAGTACTTACCTCGCTCAAAATCTGCTTCTAGTATTTGCTCAAATGCCGGCCCTAGCTCTTGACTATCAAAACCTAAATAACAAATCATACGGATGTCATTTATTGTTGCTCGGGCATGTTTAGATATTATGTTTCTTTTAGATGAGTAAAACTTTACCCAACCGTCCCCTAACTTATGTATAATTACCTATTTTCCCCCAATGCCTAAAGTACCTTATCCACCCAGATATAACCTAAAAGAGTCATTAAAATTAATTTAATAACTATCGTGATAATCACCCGTACTAGTGGACGCTGATGGCTGTCCGGACTGCTCCTCGAACCCCCTTAAGCTGTTCATCGAGGCCTGCAAAAATAGTGATTTAAAGATATGTTAGGGCATTAATTAACGCAACAGACATTGAGGATAGAAAGACAAAAAATTAACAACTTAAACAAATTGACTCACATCGATCCGCCGGGCAATATCTGAAATATAGTCGCCCGCTCGGTGCACCTCGTCCTTGTCCTTCTTCCGCACGTGCGTCTGATTATACGTCAGAGCTACGACCTCATCGTCCTCCAGATCCGGGTGCTCGACCGCATTCTTGTGTCGGACGATGTCGTGTGGCACCGACCCCCCCGTGTGCGTCGGATCTTTGTTCTGTCTGTTCTCAGCCCCGCACTTACTCTTGGCATCCCAACCTGGATCCGCAGCCCACCGATCTATCATCTCGTCCATACAGTTGGAGATATCCAATGTGGGGGATATCTCGTCATCTCCGTCATTGGGGCACCCTCGGGCAGCATCTTCTTCGCCCGGTCCCTTGCGTCGTGGAGCCATCGGCGGTAATTCTTGCCGATGTAAGCAAAGAAGGCCTGCTGCCCCAGTGCCTGCTGCTCAGGCGAGTCAAACGTGAACCCCTCCTGTAAGGCATTCAATAACACAAATTAACTACAGAAAACAAACTCTAATTAAACAAATACTATCGCTGAAAAAAATACTTCACCGTACCAGCCACTCCTCCCATAGGGACTCCCTCGCAGCGACATCCCAGTCCTTCCAGTACAGGCGTGGCTCGAAGAATCGGCCCTTCACAAGAACGCCGATCTTCGTCCTCGCCTGATTCTCCAGGATCCTGCCAAAGAAGTAAATAAATAAATTAATACAGTTCAAATATAAATTAACACCCCAAAATTTTAAATATAAGGCATGATGTGATATTTTTTTTACTTACAGGCCCTCCTGGGTGAGCGTAACTCTCTGTTTACGCTGGGGGTCGATGCGTACCCCGCGTGTCGGACCACGGCCTCGTCGAGATCCTACAAAACACAACATTAATACAGTTCAAATATACTTTAAATATAAGGCTAGCAAAAATGTACTAAACACCGTTATCAACTATACCTGAGGTAGAACCCACGGAAGAAGGAGAATCAACGCGCGTGTGGGATGAATCTGCGTCGGGCTGGGGCGACGGCTGGGGTTGGGGCTAGGGCTGGCTCTGGCGCTGGGGCTGGAGCTGGGGCCCCATCTGCTGTACACGATCACTCTGTGCCTCGTCATCAGTGGGCAATGACGAGGTGGGACCCACCGGGGAGGAAGCAGCTCGGCGTCCAACCCGGCCACGAATAGCCCGTATCCTATCCATATCTGACTTCGTATAGATAAATTACAAATACATTAACACATTAAAAATAATAATTTGGCAGAAATCATCATCGGCACTATATATATATGAATGGAGGTGCAAAAACACATCAATATGAACCAAGTTCTAAAATGTTACTACATTTTTCCCGGATGTTACAACATTACAAGTCAATCATTTTCAGTTTGAGAATCATCATCATCTTCATCACTTTCCTCGTCGTCCTCTTCATCTTCTAATTCATCCTCTTCATCAGTAGACTCGGTCACATCATCTCCAACACTTTCCACGTCTTCCGCGTCATCATCTACGACTTCTTCTCCTACATGAAGTGTTGTTGGAAGAGGAAGATCGTCCTCCTCGTTGTTGACCTCAACAGGGAACAAGACAGGTGGTTGGTCGGCTTGAAAGGAGTCTAGCTCACTGTCATATGTCACGGGCAATTTCTTGGACTTGATAATTGTATACCAATGAGATTTGGGATTGGCGACGTCCTCCGCGTAAAAGACTTGTACAGCTTGACTAGCAAACACAAAGGGCTCGTCTGATGCAAGTCTTGACTTGACATTGACATCTACAATCCCTTGAGAGCTAACACGGATTCCTCTACTGCATGTGACATCGAACCACGTACACTTGAACATTACCAGGCGATTTTGGGAACCCAGATATGTTAGCTCAACAATCTCATCTAGCTCTCCGTAAAAGTTCATGCAATTCTCGGCATAACAGTCGCCGTTGACCAAGACTCCACTGTTTTGGGTTTGTTTTGTTCGGTCATCATCTTTTACGTTAAACCTAAACCCGTTGATGATATAGCCTCCGTAACAGGATGTTTGTTTGTTAGGGCCTTCAGCTAGTAATTTCAAGCAGGAGGCCACTGGTCTATCCATTGACTGAACCTATTGTAGATGACGGTAATATCAATATACTAATTGGCCACAGAACTGTATATAACACATAATATAATGATAACAATCTTACACGCCTTTTGAACCACTGTACAAATTGTGATTTTCGATGAGATTCAAGTCCTACGGGATCAGTGATTAAAGATTCCGCATCGAACTCACTGCAAACCAATATATATAGTTTACTCGCTTAACACACACTTTCAATTATGTACAGAAATGTAAGTGAATTAAGACTTTAACTTACTCAACGAATGCCGAAACTTCATCGCAATTTAGAAGGGCATATATTGTTGCAGCACTGTATTCTTCATCCGTTAGCCATCGAGTATACGTTCGGCCGAACGGACTACCTGACTGCTTGAATATTGACAATTGCCCTTCCAAATTTGTGCCGTATCCGGGGTCATTTCGGCCTAGTTGATTTAACCTTGTACCAACATCAGGCCCGAAATATTGACTACAAAAGTTTACAAGTTCTTCCATTACGTAAGCCTCCGCAATTGAGCCCTCAACCCGAGCCTTATTGCAGACTTTTTTCTTTAAATGAAACATGAACCTAGAAGTTTAGCGAATCGAGTTAGGTGGAATATCAATGATAACAGGTGTCGCATTAAGTGTAAACGAACAACTGTAACAATTTAAAGATTACCTCTCGAAGGGATACATCCACCGATATTGCACGGGTCCACCCATCTTAGCTTCATATGCCAAGTGAACAGGCAGATGCTCCATTGAATCAAAGAACGAAGGTGGGAAGATTTTCTCCAGCTTGCAAATCGTCACCACAATGTTCTTCTCAAGCACTTCCATGTTACTCACCCGGATCGTAGAAGAACATATATCTCGAAAGAAATGAGATAATTCAGTCAAAGTCTCGCAAACAACCCGTGGCAACAGTCCCCGGAAGGCAATAGGAATGAATCTCTCCATGAATACGTGGCAGTCGTGACTCTTCATCCCTTGGAACTTGCATTCCGATACATTGCAACAACGAGATATGTTGGACGCAAACCCATCCGGAAGCTTCAAATTCTTAACCCACTGACAGACCTTCTCCACTTGTTTCTTGTCTAGACAGTAAGGTGCTTTGACTCTCTGAGGATGCAATTCACGGCGTACACCCAACTGTTGTAGATCCCTTCTCGCTTTAAGGTGATCTTTCGATTTGCCCTTGACATTCATCACTGTGTTGAACACATTATCAAAAACGTTCTTCTCAATATGCATCACATCCATGTTGTTTCGGATAACGAGCGTCCTCCAGTAGGCTAACTCCCAGAAGATACAAAATTTTCTCCAGTTGTGCTCTTTCCCGTACCCTGGAATCTTCTGATCTGGCACACCCTTGCCGTGTGGTATGTCAGTATCAAGTGCCTCCAGGTGTGAGAGCACTTCTTCACCAGATGGGTAGTCCAGTGTGACAACCTCACGCTCGATTGTCCCGTCAAATTTATCCTTCTGCCTACGAAACTGATGGCCCGGTGGCAAAAGCTTACGGTGACATCCGAACCACGAGGGCTTTCTGCCGTGCTTTAACGTATGACCGGGGTTCACGCCCATACAAGCAGGGCATGCTAGCTTCCCATGTGTGCTCCAGCCACACGTCATTCCCAATGCGGGGAAATCATGTATAGTCCACATCAAAGCAGCCCTCATCTGAAAATTCTGTTTAAGGGATGCATCATATGTTTTGACTCCATGATTCCATAACTGTTTTAACTCATCAATCAACGGCCTTAAATACACATCTATGTCCTTGCCGGGACTCTTCGGCCCCGGAATAAGCAACGACAAGAACATGTACGGCTTCTTCATGCACATGCCTGGTGGAAGGTTGTACGGGACAATAATAACAGGCCAACAGGAGTAAGGCGTGGTAGACTGACCGAAAGGGTTGAAGCCATCGGTTGCCAGACCAAGTCTAACATTTTGAACTTCCTGAGCAAAGACTGGATGCCTGCGGTCAAACTCCTTCCACGCCTCTCCATCAGCTGGGTGTGTCAGCACATCGGCATCGTTGCTACGAGTCTCACGGTGAGCCCTCATATGTTCAGCCGTATTGGAGGAGTAGTACATTCTCTGAAGCCGTGGTGTGACCGGAAAATATCGCAATATCTTCCATGCAATGTTTTTCTTCTTCCCTTTGTCCGGTTTGTACCTCGAATGATCACATACTGGACACCGTGACAAATCCTTATTCTCTTTCCAGAATAATACACAATCGTTATTGCACGCATCTATCCGCTCATAGCTCAACCCAAGTTTCCTCATCATCTTCTTCGCGTCATAGTACGACGGCGGTAGCTTTTCACTTTCGGGCAGAATTTCTTTGATTAAGGTAACAAACTCGTTAAAACCTTTCTCACTCAGCCCGTGGTCTAATTTCAACTGTAATAACCTACTAACCGCAGACAGCCGTGTGTGTTTCGGAGCTCCATCCCACAGCGGCTCTTCCGCAGCTCTCAACAACTCATAAAACTGATGAGCCCCCTCGTTCGGCGGTTGTGGACTGTCGTCACCACCTTCGTAACGCCAGTCAACATTAGCATGCCCAGCATCCATAATCATATCTCGGTAATCATACCGTGCCTCCTCCCTAACTTCAGTTTGACTAGCCGGGTTGGACGACAATACTATCGTTTTCCCGTGCTGCGTCCACCTTGTGTATCCACCCATAAAACCGTACCGACGAAGATGCCATTTTACTTCAATTCTTTTTCTCCAATGCAACAACTCACATCTACCGCACGGACACCTTATCTTATCAAAGTCAACATGTGCAGGATGCGCGTAAGCGAAGTCAAGAAATTCGTCAACGCGATCCTCAAAATCGTCAGCATTCTTCCTTTTCATCCAACTTCGATCGACCGACATGACGACTGAATTATCGTACTGTATACCACCTTCAATTATGACCGATCATTAGGCAGGGTCGATGTAAATATGAATGCATGAATGTGACAACATGTCTATGTATTTCCCCTCCATTCTCTAATAGGTAGTGGTCCTATCCCATTCAGAAAAGCACATGTTTATAAAACAGTGAATAACTCATGCTTAGTCCTATGTCTGCAAAAAAATCGGCAGCACCTCCCCGCATTTCTCCAAGTACACGACATCGATTAGGTGTTCTAACATTCATCAAACCTTGCCTTGTAAGGTTTGACGGATGTTCGAACACCAGATCTGTATGCACCCGGAGAAACACATGAGAACGTGTACCAAATATCCACGACATAGAACACAGAGCATGAGTTGAAACACTGTTTTATAAACATGTAACTTTTCCAAATTGTCCAAACTGGACATCCAAAGGCTCATTACAAAGCATTACTTTGTAATGAGTACCTTTGAACGGGAACTAAGGATTTTTATGCATGCATGCGTTCAGAAATTGATAATATATGCAAGAATCTTTTCGAAATATCAAAATTGCAGAAAGATCGTTGCATATGTTACCAATTCCAGTTTAAATAGAATTCGTTGGCAACGAGTTGAACCATCTCGTTGCCAATGAACTTCGCAAAACAACAACAAATATAAAGAATGCAGGTTTTATAAGAAACGAGTAATTGAACAATCTCTGGGCTAATTAGTGTTAATGAGGATAACCTTGGGCTAATTATAGCTAATTAGGGTTGATTAGGAGTAATTAGGATTATTTTGAGCTAATAGCCGGGTTTTATTGTGCGGAGTCGTGTTGATTAGGGCTAATTAGGCATTAATTGGGTTATGTTAGGGCTAATTAGTGTTAATGAGGACTACGTTGGACTAATTATAGCTAATTAGGGTTGATTAGGACTAATTAGGGTTATTTTGAGCTAATTAGGGTTTAATTGTGCGGAGTAGTGTTGATTAGTCCTAATTAGGGCTAATTAGGCTTAATTGGGTTATTAGGCTTAATTATGACTACTTAGGCGCGTAATCAGAGTTTAGTTACATGTTAGGGTTTAGGGTTTAATTAATCTAATCACGGGTCTACAAGATATGAATAATTAGGGCTAATTAGGGTTTAATTTTGACTGATTGGTGTTAATTAGGATGAATTTGGAGTAATTACAGCTGATTTAATTTTCATTGGGCTCTTAGGGTAAATTAAAACTAATTAGGCTTGTCAGAGCTAATTAGGGTTAATTAGGTTCATTAGGATTAATCGGGACTAATTAGGGCTAATTATAGCCAATGCTGGAGCCACGATGAGATTCTAAGGGGTCCTAAAAATGTCGCGTTAACCTAATTAACCTAAATTCAACAATTAACCATTCAGCTAATTCACAGATATCTCAATCCAATTGGGCCACATCCTCCATTAACAATCTCAATTCTCAAATTCTCAAATGCATAGTCAACAATCTCAATTCCCAATACCTCATATAGGGTGTCAGTATGGTGTCCGACATCTCCATACACGTCTGAAGACATTGATTTATTTTTTAAATGCCGGACGCCATGTCCATCACCCCCTGAAGAGGTGCCGGACACCGAAGAGGTGTCCACAAGTATAAAGCCAAATTGTGACATTTCGGTGTCGGTGTCGATCAGACGCGGTGTCCGTGACCTACCAACACCTTGACACCTCATCGACACATCCAAAAATGTGTCGAACACCTCCGGAAACGTGTCGGACACCTCCGGACACGTGTCCGACACCTACCAACACGTACCGACGCCTCCGAACACGTCTGAAGTCATTGATTTGTTTTTTAAATGCCTAACAACTTGTCTGTCACCCCTTCAAGAGGTGTCCACAGATATAAAGCAAAAATGTAACATTTTTCGGTGTCGGTGTCGATCGGACGGGGTGTCCGTGACCTACCAACACCTCGACACCTCATCGACACATCCGAACACGTGTCGAACATCTCTGGACACGTGTCCGACACCTCATATAGGGTGTTCGAAGACATTGATTTATTTTTTAATTGCCGGACAGTCGGACACGGTGCCGGACACCCATTGAAGAGGTGTCCACAAGTATAAAGCTAAAATATGTTGTTTTGGTGTCAGCGTCGATCGGACGCGGTGTCCGTGTCTGTGCTACCTAATGGGGATCTCAATCTAATTGGGTCCCATCCTCCGTCAACAATCTCAATTCTCAATTCTCAAATGCCCAATGCAATAAAAATTAATAAAAATCACACATTCAATCCAATTTGGTCCCATCATCCGTAAAAAATCTCAATTCTCAATTCTTAATTCTCAAATGCTCAATGCAATAAAAATCACACATTCAATCCAATTGGGTCCCATCCTTCGTCAACAATCTTAATATCTCAAATGCTCAATGCACAATTAACAATCTAAAATCATCAATTAACAACCTAAAATCATCAATTAATAATCTCATTTACTTCAAATGCACAGCCAATAACCTAAAATCATCAATTAACAACCTAAAATCATCTATCGATTGGATTAGTGCATTCAATTTAGGGTTCAATTAGGGGTTCAAATAGTTTAATTTAGGGTTCGGTTCAATTAGGGGTTCAAGTAGTTTAATTAGGGTTCGATTACATCAATTTAGGGTTCAATTATAGTTCAATTTAGTGGTCGGTTGAATTGGGGCATTCAATTAGGGGGTTCAATAAGTTCAATTTAGGGTTCGGTTGGATTAGGGCATTCAATTTAAGGTTCAATTAGGGGTTCAATTAGTTTAATTTAGGGTTCAATTCGATTAAGGCATTCAATTTAGGGTTTAATTAGGATTCAATTACTTTAATTTAGGGTTCAATTAGGGGGTTCTATTAGTTCAATTTAGGGTTCGGTTGAATTGGGGCATTCAATTTAGGATTCAATTAATTCAATTTAGGGTTCGATTGGATTAGGGTATTCAATTTATGGTTCAATTAGGGGTTCAATTTAGGGTTCGACCCCGGATTAGGGCATTCAATTTAGGGTTCAATTAGTTCAATTTAGGGGACGATTGAATTGGGACATTCAATTTAGGGTTCAATTAGGGGGTTCAATAAATTCAATTTAGGGTTCGGTCGGATTAGGGCATTCAATTTAGGATTCAATTGGGGGTTCAATTTAGGGTGCGGTTGGATTAGGGCATTCAATTTAGGGTTCGGTTGGATTAGGGCATTCAATTTAGGGTTCAATTTAGGGTTCGGTTTGATTAGGGCATTCAAGTTAGGGTTCAATTAGTTTAATTTAGGGCTTGATTCTATTAGGGCATTCAATTTAGGATTTAATTAGAGTTCAATTACTTCAATTTAGGGTTCAATTAGGCCAAATACTTCATAATCAACAAATTCAGAAGACAAAATAATGGCCAAACGTCCAAATTAACAACAACATCAGATTATACATGGTAGAGAAGACATTCAAATATGGCCAAATGCTTGATAATCAACTTTGAAAAATAAACAAGAAGATTAATTTAGGGCAATTGACATACAGATCTCGAGGTGGGTATGACGACGGCAGCGTTGGTGGTGCCTTGGCAGTGGTAGGCTTCGTCGCGCGGTGGAAGTAGAGGGCTTTGTGGCACGGCGGTAGTGGAAGGCTTGGTGGCGCGGCGCCGAGTGTGGGACGAGGGTGTCGCCGGAGGTGGGTTGCCATAGAGAGGGGTCGCCGAAGGTGGGTCGCCGTAGACAGGGGTCGCCGGAGGTGGGTCGCCGTAAACAGGGGTCCCCGGAGGTGGGTCGCTGTAGAGAGGGGTCCCCGGCGATCGGTCGCCGTAGTGAGGGGTGAGAGAACAATTTCAGAGAGAGAAACAAACCCGGTGTGGGTTTATATCGAGGATCTTTAGCGACGGAATAATATTGTCACTAAAAATCCGTCGGTGAAGGTCTGACTTTTACTGACGAACTTTTTAGCGACGGTTTTATTCCGTCGTTTAAATAATTTAAAAATCCTTCTGAAAATACTAATTTTCTAACAATATTTTTGCGACGATAAATCCGTCGCTAAAAGTCCGCCGTTAAAAGTCTGTCTGTAAATACTTTACCGACGATTTATTATGTCGGTAATTGTATTAAACGACGGATTTTTAACGACGGGATATTCCGTCGCTTAAAGGCCTTTTTAGCGACGGAATTTAGCGACGGAATGCCTTCCGTCGTTAAAAATCCATCGCAAAATACATATTTTCTTATGGTGGTAGCCCTATCTCTCACAGCCATAAACCACCCAACAGCCAACACTAAACGCACACACATATACTGCCTTACGGCAGGTTCCCCTATTATATCTTGTACACACACACATACATATATAGACACAATCATATAAAATACCTTACGGCTCCCTCACAGATCTCACTCATTCATCACACAATATTCACACCCAACTAAAGGTAAAAAAAACCAAGCTATGATCTACAAAATGAAGTAAACTCAATGGATGAAATTCTACTATGCTATGCTACCCATAAACTGAATTTGGCTATTGCTCCTAATCATCCCATAATATCATGTAAAGAGATCATGAAAATAGCATAGAAGAGGATGGACTAGGTCTTACCGAGATTTGAATGCCTTCGCCGTAATTTCCTTGATCCCTCTTTAATCTCCCTCTCCCCCTATCGGTGTTCCTTAGCCGTGAATGAAGGTGGCAGCAAGCAGAGAAGAGAAACTACGGTCGACTGGTTTTTATAACTCATGTATATATAATAAACCCTAGACTAAAGAATTACTAAAAGCCCCCTTATACCTTGTTAGTTAGTTTAACTTATACTCAAAATTCCCTCTTATTACAACAAAGCCCAAAAATAATTATTTACAAAAGTTCAATATACTAAAATAATTTAATGGCTTGTTAACTAATCTCGCTTCACTAATCGTCGTTAAAAGTTGTCACATAAAATATCGATACTAACTAAACAAAAATTCGCCGCTAAAAATTTCCAAAATTTCACTCACGCTAATCGTTTCTAAAGGCTCCAATTAACACCACATATAATAGCTATCATTGAATTTCAACTTATGGTTCCTAAAAATTTCACTAAAGGTTGCCGATAAAATATTGTATATGCAAATTGATTCTAAATGTTGCGTGCAAAAATTGTCGCTAAAGAATGAAAATAACCGGCAAGAAATTCCAAGGTTCGGTGTATTACAGCTAGCAAACTGACTTAAGTTGCTAGCGCGATATGGCCGTCCACGCGCTATTTGTGGATGGTCCATATCTTTTTTTTGTGTTTTTTTAAGTTCGTATGTTACATAATGTAGCGGACAATTTTTTTGACAAAAATACCCTCCAGCTCCGTCCGCTACATTACGTGTAACATCCTGGAATTTTTCGGAACTTTAACACTCAATCGATCAATGCTTACTTATTCCATCCATTAAACTGTAACATTCTGGAATTTTTCGGAACTTTAACACTCAATCGATCAATGCTTACTTATTCGATCCATTTAGTACCATTAAGGATAACCAGATAACATCTATATCAGAGCTTTACAATAACTCAACTGTCTCGACAAACCGTTCTCATTTAAAACAAATGTAATGTACTTAATCTATTGAGTTACTCATCGGTTCCCTCATAGGTGCTTAAATAGAAATTTATAAAAATGCTAATTTAATCCATAATCAAGCTCGTTGTACCGGAATCTTACTGATGATTATTTCCTGTAAGGAACAGAAAAAGGGAGTGAGCTTTAGAGAGCTCAGTAAGGTCGCTTAAAAATCTAGGAAAAAGAATACAAATGATCATCAGATTCACTTCAAAAAGAAAAGGGAAGAGATTCAACTCAATCCTTAAAACAGATATAGAGATAGAAACAATTTCAATCACACTGAAACGATGCAGATGATATTGAACATGAGTATAATGCAAAGCCACACAGGTAGTGCAGGGAAATCACTTAGCAAAGCCACAAAGGCAATACTCAATAACACTGTGGTTACATATGCATATGAACACTAGCTAGACCCTTAAGGTACTAGCATCACCCGACAATAACAGACCATCCTTATATCACCCCCGATACAGACCATCCTTATAACTCCTCAATACACTAACTCATGTCAATATGCAGAATGCAATAGTCGATAATACAATGAATAAATCGATGCACAATGAGTAATAAATTTCGAGCATCGATAAGGATTTACAATAAACGTGTAAGGCTCAAAACAGGGTATTAAAGGCAATCAATGCAATTTCATAATAATTTTAAATTGAGTCCAATGAAAGCTTCAATAACAATTTAGAAAGAAGGTTTACGATATCAAATAGATGGGTTTCAGAAGAAATCTCTTACCTCGATCCAAGTGCTGAAGCTAATTATTCTCTCGATCAAATCCTCAAAGTTAACCTAGGTTGACAAAGTCATTTATCAGAATACTATTCATTCTACTATATTATAAACCTAATATAACTATCCATAACATATCCATTTCTCTACCCGGAAATGATGAAATTCGGAGCGATTTTCCACACGGCCAACCTACCCTGAAATTCGTCACACTCTCCGAGACTCATAAATATCCCAAAATATTCTTATCATTCATTAAGCATTATTTATAGCTTAATACAACATATGGAATAAAAATATAATTTTTGAATATTTTTCATTACTTGTTTATTGAAAAATAATTTCTTTAAATACACTAAAAACCAATAAATTGCCATAATTGCTTCTAGCTGAAAATAAAGACTCAGAATTTTTACACAAACCTTAATATGTGTAATAAAATTATAGAAATAAAAATCAGAATTTAAAAGGCACTAAAACTATTTCTTTATTTTCATTTTGCTAAATTCAATGCGGTACGAAAAATGATAATAAATCAACTCCAAAAATGACCAAATTTATACTGAGTCTTTATTTTACTGAAAAGTTATTATTCTAATTTTTCCAAAATATTTTCATGAGTTTAAGGACTCAAAAGAATTTTATAAGTCTGAACTTGAAGAAAATATAACAAATACATACGATTTTCAGACAATTATAAAATTTTTCCACATATCCTAATATAGCCTAACGTATTGTACTTTAAAATTTTACATGTTAACAATTGCCGTACGCTACCCCATGCATGTATGTCACTTAACGTTAACCCGATACCCACAATTTCACAACTGCACACTTTTCTCTCTCATTGTATACATTTGCACACACACAATCTCACAATACACACAGGCTTACGCTGTCCCCTCATAGGTAGTGGCTAGTGGGTCTATCCTTCTTCTCCCTTCTTCATATTCTTAATATCCACACATGTAAACACACCACATATATATTTTATATAAATATCACTCCTATACCTATTCACTCAACACACAAGTTTCACCACTGTCCCACACGCCCACTGCCTCATGGCAGTGGGTCTTCAGCTCCTTCTTCATTCACCCGCACACATCACCCCAATACACTCACAAAACCCACAACTCCAACACACGTACTCACTCACTCTACACCTATATTCGCACCATATATATATATATATATATATATATATATATATATATATATATATATATATATATATATATATATATATATATATATATATATATATATATATATATATACACACACACATACCTCACATGCACTCAGTCAGCACACTCACACAACCATTGTCGTGAACAATGTCTCTCTCTCTCTCATCTTTCTTTCATTTTCACTCACCCTCACGTACTCCACAAAAACACCTCAGACCCACTGCCATATCTTTTTTCTTCTTTTCTTTTAACACCCTCACACACATAGCCTTCTCCTTCCACTCCCACTGCTGTCCCACTGCAGTGGGTCTTTGCCCCCTTTCTTTTTCCTTTCCAGTTCACCCACATACCCACTTATGGTCGCCCCAACACACACAGGTCCAGCTCTTCACTCACACATGCATATACAGGTCCATAACCCCTCCTATACGCACACCTATTCATATTTTCCCTGCTTATACACAGCTGCGGTTTGGCAACTTTACGACGTACACAATACACCTGCTTATACACAAATACACACACAAGCTCCCTGCACAGAGAATGGACGCACCTGGCCCAACCCTGTTACTCCGTTCACGCAATCATCCACACTACAAGCAAGAAAACCCCCACCACGCTATATCCAAACAACCCAAATACTCACCACTCTATTTCTCTATCTCTTACTCCACACAGCCCCTCACAGCCTTGTTTCTGTCTCTAAATCCCGCAGCCATTCACACAAATACAATAAACCCTCACAATATACTTACCCATCCACATAACACACTCACACCCGAGATTTCACGCAAGAATCACGGCCATGGCAGCCTAAATTTCCACCCACAAACCCGTTCACATACAAACCGGAACCCACTATATATATAGATATACACTGAAAAAATTAAGTTTTTAAGAGGTCTTACAGGAAAGCTTCGCCGGAAAGAGTCCCTTCGATCCTTCTCTCTGAAGCCCTTTCTCTGTCTCTCTCGATACCACTTATCAGATAAAAATAATGGGGAAGTACGACGGCTGCTCACGATTAATAATATACATATAATAACCCTAAATTGGAATATAACCAAAAGTCCCCCCTAACTTTCGGTAGTCGCTCAAATTGTTATCCGAAGCTTTATTATCACGAAATGTTCCAAATAAATATTTATAATAATTTATGCACTAAGCGTATCATTAACGGGTTGTTACATAATCCCGTTTCACTAATCGTCGTTAACAGTCTTTAAATAAAAAAATATCAACGCTAAATGAAAAATATCGTCAGTAAAAGTTTTCAAAAATATTGTTTACGCTAATCGTTGCTGAAGACCTCAATAAATATCACATATAACTGCTATCATTAAGCTATAACTTATGGTTTCCTAAAAATTTGTCGCTAAAAGTTGTCGATAAAATTTGGTCACGCTAATCGTCACTAAAGACCTCAATTGATATCACTTATAACACTTGTCATTAATTTACATCTTATGATTCTTTAAAAGTTGCCGCTAAAGATTATAAATTATTACGCTTAGCTCCTCTAATCTACAGGATTTCCTTTCTTTTTAATATGTCACAAAAGTTGACCAAAAAGGTATTGCTCACAAAATCATTGCAAAAGGTTAAATAAATAACTTATTCGATTTTTTTTTTCACCATAAAACCAGCATAAAATTTTGGAGTGTTACATTATGTAGCAGACAGAGGCAGTACTTTTTTTCTGACTCTTTCTCTCTCCTTTGTCTGATTAATTTTCTGACATGTTTGATGTCCGCTACATTATGTATGTAGCGTACAATTTTTTGACATAAATACCCTCCAGCTCCATCCGCTACATTATGTAGCGGAAATAGGCAGACTCTTTTTCTCTCCTGACATGTCTTACTCTCATCTCCCCTCCTTTCTTCTTCTTCTTCGTCTTCGTCCTCTCTCTCCCTCTCCATCCCTCTCCCCTCTCCATCCTCTTTGCAGTAATGACAACAGCCCACAACACGGCCGAGCTCGACTTTACCCCGATATAATTTAACAGATTCAAATTAGATTTTTTAAACAACAATTTATTTTCTTAGCATTAACGTACTTAGTAAAGACTTTAATACGACAGATTTAACATCGACTTCAATGCGTGAAATTTTGTTTCTAACTTTTTAGCAGCAAATAAATTTTTTAGCATCGATATTTTTATTAGAAATTTTAGCGATGAAATTTTGTTATCTTTAGCGATAATGTTTAGAAACTATAATTAAGTCGTGATTTAACGATAGTAGTTATAAGAATATTGTTCATACCCTATTCTGGTCGCACCCCAGGACCCGCTAAGGGACCCACTTTGCACGACACATCGCCCAGTCAGCGGTCAAGTTTTCAACGCTCGAGAGCCGGTCAAAGCAACGCATGCTCAAGTCACGTGAACCGCTCGTGAAGCGACCTTGGCGTGCCTTCCACCTCAAGGGGTCGGCCATCCCAAGGGGTCGGCCACCCTTGGGGTTCGGCCACACCAAGGCGTCGGCCACCCTTGGGGTTCGGCCACACCAAGGGGTCGGCCTCCCTTGGGGGGTCGGCCACCCTTCGGGGTCAACCACCCCAAGGGGTCGGCCACCTGCCTTGACGACCGACGACGGTCGTTCGCGACCGCGCTCCGCTGTAGTCACGATGACCGTCGCTCTCGACCCTGCTCCGTCGCCGCAACGACCCTCGCTCGTCGTCGCTCGCTCATAGTCACGATGACCGTCGCTCGCAACCGCGCTCCATCATAGTCGCGACGACCGTCGCTCGCTACCGCTCTCCACCATAGTCCCGATGCCCGTCACCTTTGACCATGCTCCGTTGTCACGACGACAGTCGCTCGCGGCCGCGCTCCGCCGTAGTCGCGACGACCGTCGCCCTCGGCCGTGCTCCTTCGTCGCGATGACCGTCGCTCGTAGTCTCGACGACCGTCACTTGTGGCCGCTCTGTCGCCATGACAACCGTCGCTCACGGTCGCTCGCCATCCACGCAACCACCCTTGTTGCTCGGACGTCACTCTGCGACCCTCGTCGCCCGCACTCCACCGCGCCCATGCACCACAATCATGTTATATGCTTACGGGATGGGCTCACAACCTCAAAGCCATCGCCGTCTTCATTCCAGGGGGGCTTCGCGCCGTGCTCCGGCACGAGGACCCTTCACAGAGGGATAGGCAACTCCTCCGGGACACTATCTCCGCCAGGGTGCCTGCGTGACTGGCCTACGTGCTCTGGCACTGGGGGCTCGCGTCGGCACCCCTAAGGACTATGACCCTCGGGTCACTCCGAGATGGGAGCAGGTCTTCGGAAGGGCATCTTGCCTAGTCCACCTGGCAGCTGGGCGTCGGGTCTTCCCCACCACTGCCAGGCCTGTGGGATTCAGTAAGGGCTTGGACTGGAGGCTGGGGCAACGGGCTACTCTGACCATGCTATCGCGGCATGATCAGTCTCCTCAGACAGGCAGAGAGATGTCGCAAGGGCAGGGCAGCACGAACTTAGGGACCGGCAGTCCCAAAGGAGGATCAGTGCTTTGGCCCCCCTGGTGACGTGTCGTTCCCAGGGGGTGACACATGTCAACTTATAACACATGCACATTTTTGCCTATAAATAGTGGACTTTGGAGCTTTTTCATAGATCTTTCTCTCATTTGAGCTTTTCACTTTCTCTCTCTAAAAAGACATTTTCTCTAAAATTCTAGTGAGAGAAACACACTTGGGCTCACGTCCACGAACCCTTGACGCTGCACCCTTTTCACAGACTGTAGACTGTCGTTCCTGTTCATCGTCACCCTACCTGCGCAGCACTGCCAGCCCTCACGACCTGTCTGGGGAGCCTTGCCCTCGGCCCTTACGCCGTCCTTGTTGTCTCCCGCGTTGCCTACCTGGAAGCTGACTCAGACTGCATCCTTTGTGGCACCTCCACGTAGCATCGAACATTTTCCGCATCATCATTTTGGCCTCCTACAACCCTTGTCGCTCGTCGCCCGGGCACTGTCTCCGTGCCCCTCGTCTCCCGGGGGCTGCCCCGTCGCTCTCCTTCGTCACTCAAAGACGATATCAACAACTTTTCGGACAAACGACATCAACACCTTACTATGTGTTTATGCGTGCGGCGCCCACTCAGGTTGCCCCTCCGCGCACACCGCACGCAGGGGGCTATGTTCCCAACTTATTCTGGTTGCACTCAAGGGCCCACTAGCGGACCCACTTTGCGCGACCCCCCTCCCCCTTTTTTTTGTTTTAGTTTCACTGCTTTTTTTGGTTTGAAAAACACATTTTCACCATTTTCACAACGCTAACAAAAGCATCCACCATTTTCACAAGGCAACACCGCATTCAGCCTCCACAGCCACAACGCCACACCTTCGACCCACTGCCCGTCGCTCGGGCACCGTCTTCGCAACACTCGTCGCTCATCGCCCCGGCGCCGTCTCCGCGACGCTCGTCACCCGGGGGCCGCCTTCGCAACCCTCATTGCCCGTCACCCAGAGGCTGTCTCCGTGACCCTCGTCGCTCGTCGCCTGGGTGCCGTCTCTACGACCCTCGTCGCCAACGCCGTGCGCACCTCCTGCAACCCTCGTTGCCAGTCGCCCGGGGGCTGTTTCCGCGATCCCAGTTGCCCGTCGCCCGGGCGCCATCTCTGCGACCCTCATCGCTCGTCACCCGGGCGCCCTCCGCGGCCCACGTCGTCAGCGCCGTGCATACCTTCCATGCGGACCCCCGCCGCCAGCACCGTGCGCACCTTCCGCGATGCCCATCGCCAGCACCATGCCCACCTTCCACAACACTTGTTGCCCATCGCCCAAGGGCTATCTCCGCGACCTTCATCGCTCGTCACTCGAGCGCCGTCTCCGCGACCCCCATCGCCAGCGCCACACCTTCCGCAACAATCGCGGCCTATCACAGAGGCGCCGTCTCCGCAGCTCGTTGCCAATCGCCTGGGGCTATCTCCGTGACCCACGCCACTCGTAACCCGGGCAGCGTCTCCGCGAACCACGTCGCCAGCGCCCTGCATACCTTCTGCGCGGACCCCCGCAACCAGTGCCGTGCGCACCTTTCGTAACTCTTATCGCCCGCGTCACTTGCGTCCTCGCGCCGGCTCTACAACTCTCATCGCCCTCACACATTTGTTGCTCGCGTCCATGCTACAGCTCCGTGCTCCCGTCACCCGCGCTCCTTCGCGACTCTTGTCGCCCGCGTGCCATCTCCGCGACCTTCGTCGCCCGGTCAGCACGACAGCTCTGCGACTCTCGTCGCCCGCGCGCCACCTCTACGACCTTCGTTGCACGTATTCACATGACAGCTCCGCGACAGGCCCTGTCGCCCGCGTGCCGTCTCCTCAATCCACGTCACCCGTGCCAACTCATCGCGCTCTCTACAACGCGCGCTCAATGCCAATGGTCACTTGATGCTCGTCACTGACCGTGCACAATTGCCATGACGACATCACTAAGTATTGCTCCGCGACAGTCATCGCCGCGTCCTGGCGCCATGCTTATGATGCGTGCGCCAGTACCAGGTATTGCTCCGCGACAGTCATCACCGCGCCCTGGCGCCATACTTATGATACGTGCCCCAGGCACCAGGTATTGCTCCACGACGTTCGTCGCCGCGCCCGTGCGCCATTCTCATCATGCGTGCCCCCGGCACCAACTTTAGCTTCGCGACGTTCGTCGCCGCGCCCGTGCGCCATCTTCATGATACGTGCCCCCGGCACCAAGTATAGCTCCGCGACGTTCGTCGCCGCGCCCGTGCGCCATTCTCATCATGCGTGGCCCCGGCACCAACTTTAGCTTCGCGACCTTCGTCGCCGCCCGTGCGCCATCTTCATGATACGTGCCCCCGGCACCAAGTATAGCTCCGCGACGTTCGTCGCCGCGCCCGTGCGCCATTCTCATCATGCGTGCCCCCGGCACCAACTTTAGCTTCGCGACCTTCGTCGCCGCGCCCGTGTGCCATCTTCATGATACGTGCCCCCGGCACCAAGTATAGCTCCGCGACGTTCGTCGCCATGCCCGTGCGCCATTCTCATCATGCGTGCCCCCGGCACCAACTTTAGCTTCGCGACCTTCGTCGCCGCGCCCGTGCGCCATTCTCATCATACGTGCCCACGGCACCAAGTATATGCTCCTCGACCTTCGTCACCGCACCCATGCACCATTCTTATCACATGTGCCCCGGCACAAAGTATTTCTTCGCGACGTTCGTCGCCGCACCACTTTCATGACATGTGCTCCGGCACCAAGTATTGTCCCCGCGACAATCGTCGCCATGTGCATGCACCACGACCATGCTACAAGCCTCCGAGCATAACACCCGTTCACCACACCATGCGCCCTCGCCATGGGCGTGGAAGATCTTTGACCCACTCTCTGGAGTGTGCGGCATTCTGGGGGCTCCACTCGTAGTGCTCCGGCATGAGGACCCCTCCCTGCGGGACGGGCTGTATGCCGTCGCCGGCTCAATCAAACTACGGCATGGGTTGAGCGCCATCACGGGCTAGCGCCATCACCGGCTCAATCAAACTGCGGGACGGGTTTCGTGCCGTTGCCGGCTCAATCAAACTGTGGCATGGGCTGAGCGCCATCACAGGCTAGCGCCATCGCCGGCTCAATCAAACTGCGGGACGAGCTTCGTGCCGTCGCCGGCTCAATCAAACTATGGGATGGGCTGTATGCCGTCGCCGGCTCAATCAAACTGCGGGACGGGCTTCGTGCCGTCGCCGGCTCAATCAAACTGCGGCATGGGCTGAGCGCCATCACGGGCTAGCACCATCGCCGGCTCAATCAAACTGCGGCATGGGCTGAGCGCCATCACGGGCTAGCGCCATCGCCGGCTCAATCAAACTGCGGGACGGGCTTCGTGCCGTCACCGGCTCAATCAAACTGCGGCATGGGCTGAGCGCCATCACGGGCTAGCACCATCGCCGGCTCAATCAAACTGCGGCATGGGCTGAGCGCCACCACGGGCTAGTGCCATCGCCGGCTCAATCAAACTGCGGCATGGGCTGAGCGCCATCACGGGCTAGCGCCATCGCCGTCTCAATCAAACTGCGGGACGAGCTTTGTGCCGTCGCTGGCTCAATCAAACTGCGGCATGGGCTGAGCGCCATCACAGGCTAGCACCATCGCCGGCTCAATCAAACTGCGGGACGGGCTTCGTGCCGTCGCCGGCTCAATCAAACTGCGGGACGGGCTGTATGCCGTCGCCGGCTCAATCAAACTGCGGCATGGGCTGAGAGCCATCACGGGCTAGCGCCATCGCTGGCTCAATCAAACTGCGGCATGGGCTAAGCGCCATCACCGGCTAGCGCCACCGCCGGCTCAATCAAACTGCTACACGGGCTTAGCGTCATCGCCGGTTCCATCACCTGGGACCTTGGCCCCCGCAGGAGGATGGGCTGTAACCACATCATTAATGCATGCGACGCCCGCTCGGGTTGCCCTTCCGCGCGCGCCACACGTAGGGGGCTTATGTTCATACCCTATTCTGGTCGCACCCCAGGACCCGCTAAGGGACCCACTTTGCACGACACATCACCCAGTCAGCGGTCAAGTTTTCAACACTCGAGAGCCGGTCAAAGCAACGCATGCTCAAGTCACGTGCTCGTGAAGCGACCTCGGCGTGCCTTCCACCTCAAGGGGTCGGCCACCCTTGGGGTTCGGCCACACCAAGGGGTCGGCCACCCTTGGGGTTCGGCCACACCAAGGGGTCGGCCTCCCTTGGGGGTCGGCCACCCTTGGGGGTCGGCCACCCCAAGGGGTCGGCCACCTGCCTTGATGACCGACGACCATCGTTCGCGACCGCGCTCCGCTGTAGTCGCGACGACCGTCGCTCTCGGCCGTGCTCCATCGCCGCAATGACCCTCGCTCGCCGTCGCTCGCTCATAGTCACGATGACCGTCGCTCGCGACAGCGCTCCGTCATAGTCGCGACGACCGTCGCTCGCGACCGCTCTCCACCATAGTCCCGACGCCCGTCACCTTTGACCGTGCTCCGTTGTCACGACGACCGTCGCTCGCGGCCGCGCTCCGCCGTAGTCACGACGACCGTCGCTCTCGGCCGTGCTCCTTCGTCGCGATGACCGTCGCTCGTAGTCTCGACGACCGTCACTTGTGGCCGCTCTGTCGCCATGACAACCGTCGCTCACGGTCGCGCACCATCCACGCAACGACCCTTATTGCTCGGACGTCACTCTGCGACCCTCGTCGCCCGCACTCCACCGCGCCCATGCGCCACAATCATGTTATATGCTTACGGGATGGGCTCACAACCTCAAAGCCATTGCCGTCTTCATCCCAGGAGGGCTTCGCTCCGTGCTCCGGCACGAGGACCCTTCACAGCGGGATAGGCAACTCCTCCGGGACACTATCTCCGCCAGGGTGCCTGCGTGACTGGCCTACGTGCTCTGGCACTGGGGGCTCGCGTCGGCACCCCTAAGGACTATGACCCCCGGGTCACTCCGAGATGGGAGCAGGTCTTCGGAAGGGCATCTTGCCTAGTCCACCTGGCAGCTGGGCGTCGGGTCTTCCCCACCGCTGCCAGGCCTGTGGGATTCAGTAAGGGCTTGGACTGGAGGCTGGGGCAACGGGCTACTCTGACCATGCTACCGCGGCATGATCAGTCTCCTCAGACAGGCAGAGAGATGTCGCAAGGGCAGGGCAGCACGAACTTAGGGACCGGCAGTCCAACGGAGGATCAGTGCTTTGGCCCCCCTGGCGACGTGTCGTTCCCAGGGGGTGACACATGTCAACTTATGACACATGCACATTTTTGCCTATAAATAGTGGACTTTGGAGCTTTTTCAAGATCTTTCTCTCATTTGAGCTTTTCACTTTCTCTCTCTAAAAAGACATTCTCTCTGGAATTCTAGTGAGAGAAACACACTTGGGCTCACGTCCACGAACCCTTGACGCTGCACCCTTTTCACAGACTGTAGACTGTCGGTCCTGTTCATCGTCACCCTGCCTGCGCAGCACTGCCAGCCCTCACGACCTGTCTGGGGAGCCTTGCCCTCGGCCCTTACGCCGTCCTTGCTGTCTCCCGCGTTGCCTACCTGGAAGCTGACTCAGACTGCATCCTTTGTGGCACCTCCACGTAGCATCGAACCATTTTTCGCATCATCAAATATCTATTTAGACCTTTAGTGACGATTAACGTAAATGATATTTTAAATGCTTAACATCGACTTATATTTTTGGCGACGATATATTTTTACTTAACATCAGTATTTTTATTAAGCGACTTTTAGCGACGACTTTCTTTTAGTTAGCATTGGTATTTGTGTAGCCACTTTTAGCGACAAATAGTGAAGCAGGGTTATGTAATGACCTGTTAAAAAATTTCCTAGTGCATTATTTTTTCATAAATAACCATTTTGTACCTTTTTGAAATAATAGGAAGGTTGTGGGTAAATTTTGAATAACTAAGTAAAGTATAAGGAGGTTTTTAGTACTTTGTCTATTAGGGTTATATATATATAAACCCACTTTCTAGGGCAGCCGTCAACACCCATTCTTTCTTCTGCGCTTGATATGTTTTGAGAGAGAATCAGAGTCACAGAGAAGTTCAGGGAGGAGAAAGACAAGAGGTCAAAGAGATTTCTTTTCCGGCAATCGGGTTAGTGTTACCGGTAAGTCTCTTGGCTTTTTTTTTCTCTATCGTATTCATTGTTTAGGAGAGTACAAAGGGGTGGGAAATCTGTTGGATCAGTGTGTGTTTGTGTGATATTGTGAGAGCAATATGTCGTGAGTGAAACAGGGGGGGTTAATGGTTACTCACTTTATACAGCGAGTATTATAAAAACGCAGCATACAAGTTCGAAGGGATGTGAATCTACAAATGGGGTTTGCTATTAGCCATTGTTTGAGAGAGATGGACGCACAGACTTTGTAACTTGGCCACTGCCGATGCCAAGATCCCAAGCAAGGTCATGGTTGGGTGTCTTAGACGCAATGAAGTCTTGGGGTAGCTTGGCCGAGACTCTGAGTAATGCTTTGCCTGTGTAAGGAACAAATCAACCATATCTCTTCTTAGAGGAATATGGGCTGCGTTGGGAAGGTCACGGCCATGGTGGCTGTGACCATGTGCTGCTCATGAGAAAGGGTGTGTAAGGGCTGGGAGAAGAGTGAAAGTGAGAGAGAAATGGGTATAACGTGAACTGTGGGAGTGAGGAGATTTGGTTCCTGTTTGTGGTTGGTGTTATGGGTGGACTGCCCAGCATGGGTACATATGTTTTTTAGTGTGTTTTTGGATGTAAAGTGTGGTTATATGTGTAAGGGGAAAGATGGGGATCACGGCAGTGGGCTAGTGTTGGTTGGCTGTATGAGGTCATGTATTGGATAAGAAAAGAGAGGAAGGTGACAGGAGCAAGATATGGTCCATGGGTATGCATGGGCAGAGTGCTTTGGGAAGTGTTATGGTGTTTTGTAAATCAATGGGTGTAGGGAAATATCCATGCATGTTATTGTGTGTTTTAGTGTGTGAGCCTGTGAGATGCGTGGGATAGTATGTGTTGTGAATGGAGTGTGTACATGTTATGGAGTTTGTGTGTGCATGAAAGTAGTGAAAATGAGAGGTGGTGCAGCTGTGTAGTAGTGAGGTGCTGTGAGCATGTGTGAGTGTGAAGGGGTGAGTTTGTTCAGTCATGGTAAGATGAAGGTTTGCTAGTTCTAATGTGCGGTGTGAGTGTTTTGGTTAGTTGTGAAGATAATGTATTGGGTGCATATATATATGGGTAATGTGTGTACATATATGTGATAGTGTGCGTAAGGAAATGGGGAGGAAAGGGAGGCTGCGTGAACAGTAGCTGTGTGTTCTGGGTTTGGACAGGAGAAGAAGATAATGAACAATAGCTGTGTTCTGCGCGAACAGTAATATGTGCTTGTAAAGTTGCACCACATGGCTGATGGGTATTGTAAACTTGTTAAAAAATGTTAAAAATTTACAGAAAGGATCACAGGACAATATTAGAATTACTGTAAAAATTTTATATTTTTCTGATATCATATGTATTTTTAATATTTTCTACAAATTTCAGAATTGTAAAATTCTTTTGGAGCCTTTAAACCAAGAAAATGCTATGGAAAAAATTACAGTAATGTCTTTATGGTACAAATATGACTCAAGTTAAATTTTATGATTTTTGGAGTTAATTTGCTATGGTTTCCATATCGCATTGTATTTAGCAAAATGAAAATTTTAAAAATAGATTTTATGTCTTTTAAATTCTGATTTTAATTTATATAATTGTCATATGTATTTTAAAGTTCCTATAAAAAATTATGAGACTTATTTTCCATCTGGGAGTAATTATGGCTATTATTGGGTTTTTGTTGAATTTTAAAAAATATATTTTTAATTCAAAAATTCAAAAAATGCATATTTTGACTTTTAATAATGTTTTAAGCTAAGAAAGTGTTTTAGTGTAAATTATTGTAAATTCTAGAGTGTCGGTACACGTTAAGGAGTGTATAAAATTTTTAGTTTTGCTGGCCGTGTGTGAGAACCGTTTCGAGTCGCGCGATTTTGGGATTAGAAGTGAGCACGTGGTGGGTAGATGAAATTAGGTAAACAGTATTGTAGCATAGATTGTATTCTAACATATGAATTGCCAATATAGGTTTATTCAGAGAATTTCAATTGAGGTTTGGTAGCATTACTTAGCTTGGACTGGGGTAAGAATTTCTCTCCGAACCCCATTTCCTTATTTTGTTTCAAAGGTTTATAATACAGTTTTACAAAATACAGTGACTATTGATTTCTATGATTGAAATAAAAATGTTTGCCTCGAAACTGTCCATGAAACCGTAGCTTGAACCCTAAGCCATCGTTTGGAATTCTTTATTTGTTCTCATTTGTTTTATCGATTCAATTATCATAAAATGTTCTGAATTCTATTTATTGCTTCTCAATGTTGACGTGAGTTAGTAACTTGGGAGTCATAAGGATGGTCTGTATTGCTGGCGTTATAAGGATGGTCTGTTGGATGGGTTTAACTAGTACCTAGATGGACATATGTAAAGTGTATCCAGCACTGCCGGGGTGGCTTTGCTTCTGTACTGCTCATGTTCAATGTTTCCTCTTTATGTTTTATTACACTTGAACTGTTTTGAATATTATCCATTCATGCTTTATTATATCCGAAGTGTTTTGACTGACTATTATTTAAGGGATTGAGTTAAATACCCATCCCCATGTTTATATCGTATTGTAGTGATTGCATCGAAAGCAAAACCTCTCAAGAAAAAGATGTTATTGGACTCGAATGTAAAATCGTTCATTTTGTTCATCTTTGTCTAAATGCTGTATTTCATTGAAAATACTCTGAAAAAGTTTTGTTTGAATTTATATGAAAACTCGTCCGAATCGTTTTGTTATTTTAAATCTTTGATCGACCTTACTAAGCTCTCGAAAGCTCACTCTCCTCTGACTTCCTTTCCGCAGGTGATAGCAGACATTAAGTTGACCAAATAAGGATTAGAGCCGAGCGAGTGAAAGAGAAGAAATTTGATTTTAGTATTTATCATAAGAGCCCATGCGAGGATTAATGTATTTGTTAAAATTTTTAAGACCTAGTTTGATATTTCATTTAAACTAGTTTACTAAGATTTAAATTGATGGGTTAGTTGCTCTGACATATTTTGTATTACTTGAGTGAGTTGAGGTAATATTATTTTAGTGAATTGATCGAGCGAGTGTATAACGTTCCTAAAAGTTTCGAGATGTTACAGGCGTTCACCTCCTCCCTGAGCTCCGACCACCACAAACCAACGCACCCACGAAGACGCGCCCCCACCATGCGCCCCCACCATGCGCCCGCTTCAAGTAAAGCTCCGCCCTCGCGACGAGGATGCCGCCATTGCCTAATTCTCTTTCTTTCCCCTTTTTTTGTTGAGTTATTGTGTTTGTATTGCTGCTCCGGCAGCTTCACAGTGACAGCGGTGGTTTTGTGGTGCCTGGGCTTGTGGTAAAACTGTGTTGAGAACGCTGGTGGTTGCGCCGATTGGCGCTGGTGGTGCGTCGATTGCCTGGTAATGACGGT
>JAVXUP010001922.1:32500-42500 GCA_033070095.1 Escallonia herrerae | reverse complement strand
TAATTGTGCAGGACAAAATGGCTTCTTCTTCAGATGGCCGCCCAAGACAAGTTTCTTTTGCTGCACAGACAAAACCTTTATTTCCTGTCCTTTTTACTAGCAATACAGACAATGCTGGCACTAGTAGGATTAATTTTGAAGGAAGCAATCTAGGAATAATACATGTAGGAAATAGATTTCAAATCAAGGATCCTAAACTAGGTCCTTTTCCTTTAGATCAGGTTACTCTGATAGACAACATCTGGCAAGCTTTCATACATAAAAACAATAGCTGGCTAGTTAACTCCTTAAATGGATTAGCCGCTTATTTTCACAAACTTAGAGATACAAAAAGATTCCAATTCTACTGTGTTTTTAAAGGCCAGCAACCTGGCATATACAAACATTTTCCTGAGGCAATGTCAACAGGTGTGGGAAATCATGTTAGACCTTGGTACAAAGGTACTGAGACTTATGAAGAAGCTCACAAATTAATGCAGACACACCACGGAGTTAATTATTATGTTAGCCCCGAATGCACAACTGTTCCTGAACACACAGTTGTTCCCTTCGCTCAAACACCAATTCCTTCTTTCCACAGGCTCACAATTTTGTACAAATTGTGATATTTTAATTAAACATTATAATTTGCTTAGACGAACAACAGACCAGTTGGTCTTAGATAAAAAAACATTTAGAAGATCAACTTTCCCAGTATAAAACTGAATTACAAGTTCAACAGTTAGAAACGATGGACTGGAAGACTAAATATTATAATATAGTCAAGTCCAAACAATCCTCTACGTCCGAAGTAAAAGGCGTAGCTAGTCCTGTACTACAGGCTACAGGTAAAGACAAAACAAGTCCTGTTACAGTTGGAAATTTACTAAAAATTTCTGAAAAACCCTCTGGTTCGGGAGAAAGAGCCACTAGTCCAGTCCCACGGGTAACTGGTAAAGACACATCAAATCCTGAGACCCTGTCCGTTTGGGAAAAATGGAAAAAAGACGCAAGGCGCACAAGGACACGAAGAAGAGAAACCTTCAAACGGACGCATTCAAAAGACAGACGGCACAGATTATCTTTGATTTATTACAAAACTTCAACAAGAACAACGAGGTTCAGACTACAAGTCAAGACAGTCAGAATTTTGCACAGAAACCCAACACCAGCGATGAAGATAGAAGACTGCAGCAAGAACTTCTCAAAGTTCTACCAAGCTCAGAAGAATCTTCTTCCAGCACAAATGACAAACAAACAGCTAAAGGAAAAGAAAAAGCTAAAGGACAAAGATGATAGAATATGCTTTCCGTCACCTCCAGCTTTTATCACTCCAAGACAAACCAACTTTCGGCAAAAGAAGACGAATAACTTTTGGCGAATCATAGTGGCAGATAAAAGAATCTACTTTTTCTGTAGACTTTAAACTTTTGTAGCATTATTATCACTTTCTGTTAAAGTTAGTCCAATGTAAAAGTTAATGGACGACAACTTTTAGAAAGTAGAAGACACCTGTAAACTTTAGGATTTGTCCGATAGTTTAGACTCTGCCTATAAAAGGCAGCATACAATTCAATTGTAAGATATCGAATGCACTATCTCTCAAGTGCTTTTGTATTCTCCCTGAGATCAATAAAATTTATTTGCTCTCAAATTCTCTCTTGTTGATGCGCACAACCTAAAAGACTAAGAAGCTTTCAAGTTCTCTTTCTCACTTTCAAGTAAGTTCTTTATTTTACTCAACTAGTTTAGTTATTTTGGGGTGAAAACGCTCAAGAGGTGAAATGTCATCCAGGAATTGAAAGGGAAAAATCTCATTAACTTAACATGTCATAGAGCAGATAATATAGAATAGACTTAGAGATTACATGGCATTTGCTTGATAAAAAGAGACTCTGCCTGATTTGTTTTTCAAAAAACCTATTATGCTTACCAAGGAGTGTTTAAAATGTTTTTTCCAGAATTCACCTTTAGGTTTTAAGCAAAAGTGGGAGCGAGTCGCTTAGGGTAGTTGCCGAGTGATGGCTTTGAAACCCGTTAGACTAATGCATGCCCTGAATTTTGAACCAAAGAGGGAAGATTCTTGAAGGATATTTTAAAAACTCACCCTAGCATCCTGAAGTATTTTGAAATCACAAATTTTATAACCAGACTTTCTATTTACTAAGCTTTTACCATCTCTTCTCTAAATCTGCTCTTTATTCCGCTATTTTTCTTTGAAATGTTCAGTTTATCTAAAACTGGAATAAGCGGTCTAACCGGAGACCCCCGTCTTTTCAAAAAATGAGAAACTTTGGATGGACACCAGACGTCAGTAAGGCCCTGCCTGGCGGCAGCTTGGGTGTTGACGATTGGTATAACGAAGTCCGGGTTTCTTCTCTTAGAAAGACTCTAGGTGTTTTTTCCGGCCAAAACCCCCCAATTTTGGTATCAGAGTCATAAATCCTTGGTTTTTGGTTTTGATGAGAATTTTCCTAAGTAAAGGAGATGACTGAGTAACCCAGAGCAAGTAGCCCTTGTCATATTGCTGAAATGAGTAATCTTAGAGAAAGCATGCATTTATCTAGTATGGAAAACAATTATGAAGAGTTCCGTAGATTCTTTGTTGTTATTCAACTTATCGAAGATACAAATTCTAGTATTAGATTTCATATTTCTGAACGTACTTTACCTTTAAAATACAATCCTTTGATGTCTTATGTTCGTAGCCTATTAAATTTAGATGCTATGATGGTAAGTTTAAATTCTTATTTAAAGTTTTTAATAGCCTTTTATATATGCTTCAAAGACATGGATAACAATAGTTATTATCACAATGAGTACATTAGAAATTGAACTAATAGACCAAATATAGACCTCTTTAAGCAAATGTCTAAAAGACATGAAGCTAATGCTTTAGAAAATATAACAGACCACATACATAATTTACAAATAAATAGAGAAGTAAATTCTATTACAAGCGCTAGTGAAGATATTTTAGGTCGCACGGATACAGACAGTGTAAATTTACCTAGTTAAGATGGAAAGGAGCCGAAATTTAAATTTTGAACCTCCTCAAGATCCTTTTAGTTTCGAAGACATGATAAATGATTATAATCTAGACCAACAAATGAGAATAGACATCTTAGATAATTTTAACAAATTCTTTAATGCCTTAGAAACAATAGATTTTACAAATGATAGAATAAAACTTTATATAGACACCGATTGTATCACACTTTTATATAACCCCTTATCTTTTTACATTAGATATTTTCTAAATTTAGATTCCTTATTAGAAGACTTTGATATATTTTTCCAACACCTTATAGGTTTTTATATACAATTGAAAGACCAACAAAACAATTCACTCTATTATAGCGAAATTCATTGTCGAGAAAGTCCTTCTGAGGGTGTTATAAATCTATTACCATCTTTTAAGGTTTGTATGTAGTCGAGATTGCTTTCATAATCTTTTATTGTAGTCCTTTTTACCAGCTATACAGACAATGCTGGCACTAGTAGGATTAATTTTGAAGGAAGCAATCTAGGCCTTTTGCCATTCCTCAAAATTTGCCTTTGCTATCGGTCCTAAGAATTGTGTCATGTATCTTATCATTTCTTCACCCGTTTCTATGTTATCGGATTGTTTTGTTATAAAATTAGCTACTACTGCATCTTTCCATACTTGTACATAGTTTGTTCTTTGTTGTGGATCTACGGCTGTGATGTTTAAAATAAATGGTTCCGCAGCCTTTTGTATTTTAAAGTTTTGTTCTAAGGGATAAAGCAATGATAGTAAATAATACAAATGAAGACTTAGTAGAAGTTGATGAAACACTTAGCGATACAGAAAGCATTTATAGCATTAAATCTATAGAAGAATATACAGAAGATCTAGACTTATTAAGTAGCGACGATGAAGAAGATACTTTTCCAATAGAAACAAATGATAAACTAGACATGTTTATAAATTCATTAAGAGATTCAAATATATACAATTTTATGTTTAAACCACCTAACCATAATCTAGTAATCAATGACAACTGCACCCATCAATGGGAAATAGGCAAAGGTTTAGACTTTAAATTGTTTGTTGTAATTTGTGTATTTATAGACTCTGTCTCTATATCTATTTCTGATATATTTTCTTGTTTATCTGAGTATTCTTCTACTATGTCTAATTCGTCTTCTAGTTTATTAAGTTCTTTGGTGCTTATAGACAATGTATCATCTAAATCATTTATTTCTAAAAGATATCTGTCGATTTCGTCTAAATTTGTTATATCTATATCTTCTAAGTCTTTGTCTAAATTGTTTATGTTTAATAGGAATTTATGGATTTCATCTAATTCATTTAAACTTCTAATTTTGCCTATGTCTTCAAAGGCTTTGTTTATTTTGTCATCCAAATCAATTTTATAATTGATTTCTGGTTCAATTGTATTACTTGTTTCTAAGGTAGGATTTTTGTTTATTAGATTAAAATCTAAGCTTTTTAGATCTTGTATAATATCTACTTGTAATTCTTGTTCTGAGTTTATTTCTATTTCTTCAGGTTGGCTGAAGAGATTAAAGATGTCTTGACTTTCTAGATCTAGTCTCTTTTGTTCTTGTAAAATTCTCATTACTTCTTCGTAATTAAAACTAAGCATCGTTTTCATCTTCTTGATTGTCTGGATTATTACTCGTTTCTATATAGTTTGTAAATCTAACTGACATTCTACCAGATGTATTTCTATACCAAAAACTTTCGGTTGGTATAATACTTGTATTCGAGTTTGTATTTACTAATTTATCTATTTGCCATTCTTGACCTGAATTTTGTAACGAGTCTACTTTGTAAGGTGGTAATAATCTAATGCCTTTGTTTATAATAAACTTAGTTGTATCTTCTATACTTAATTGATATCCTACTTGACTATTTTGCGTAAGTTTGCCTATAATGGTTGAACAGATTAGAAGATTTTTACCTTGTTGGAAATCTTCATATCCTTTTGTCATTATTTTAATCTTAATATTTTTTGCAAAATATTTTGTATTTAAGCAGAAGTCTGGTGCACAATAAAATATGCCACCATTGTTGTTCATATCTACTTCGATTGCTCCTAGTATCGCTTGTTCGCTAGAAAATCTATCGTCTATTATGGCTAAAAATACTTTAGCTCCTGTGTCTCGTCTAGTTAATCCTTTAATACCAATAACTATTAATCATATATGTGTTAGATTGAAATTTCCTCTGATCAATTCTTGCTCAGAGTCAGGATGTATTAAATTTATACTTACTGTATCTTCTCCTATGCATCTATTTTGAGTTTCTCTATAGTGCATAAAGAGTCTTGTTTGACTTAGGTTTGCATTATTTTGATATAAAATCTGTGGAGAAATTAAGTCTAACCTGTTTTGTCTAAATTGTTCTATTTGTCTATCAATATCTATTACCTGTTCTAAGGAAGCTATAGGTGCAGGTGGATTTCTAAATAATCTTAATACTCTATTTCCTATGTTATTTTCGTTGCGTCTCCTAGTTTCTGTAGCTAAGACTTCAGTTCTAGCTCTGTCTTCCATATTACCTCTTCCTAAAAATATTACTATTGTTTCTTATCATAAACCAAAATTTTCAATTTGTCTTTAGTTATAGTTTTTCGTTTATCTATTGTAAACTTATCTAATTTGGAGCATAGTTCATCTATATTCGTTTTAGTTTCTTTATCTTTATGTTGTGTAATTCTGTGTTCTAAATTTTCTATTTTTTCTAAGCAGGTTATTAATAAAAGTATAATAACGTTATTTTGTTTTTTAATTATTTGTTCATTAGGTGTTCCAGAAGTACTTCGAGAAAGTCCTTCTGAGGGTGTTATAAATATATTACCATCTTTTAAGGTTTGTATGTAGTCGAGATTGCTTTCATAATCTTTTATTGTAGTCATATATATTCTATATCTTGGATATTAAAATATTGTCTTAGATTGTTTTCAATTCTACTATTTTGTTCCTCTATGTTTAATATTTTTTGTTTGATGTGTAATATTTCTTGTCTAAGATCTTGAACCTGTTTATGTATGGTTCTAAATCTATTTTCTTAGATTTATCTTGCAACATGTTTTTAATATAATCTAGATTTTCTCTAATTATTTTAAAATTATGTTGATCTGTTTGTAAATTAAGATATTCTATGTTTTTAGACATTTTAATAAGGTAAATATAAATTTTCTCTAGTTTGTCTGTTATTTTGTTGTTGTATCATAAGTATTTGCTGATTACTTAAACGTAGTTGACTCATATAATTATCATAGGATTCATCATCTAACTGTATCCTAATATGTCTTAGGAGTCCTTCTAAATATGCGTTGACTTGTAGAAAATCATTTTCTAAGGTTATGAACAAATGTCCATAAGTCTGTAAGGGTCTGGGAACAGGACTTAGTCTTCCTAGTTGCATTAATAATTTTATTCTTTTATTAACATAGTGAATGCGATTTAAAGCAGTATAAAAGCGATTGAATTGAATTGTATTTTCTTCAGGTGTAGAATTATACGTCATAGTATCTTCGGTATAATCACTATAAAATGAAGGATCTACTGGTCTATTGTTACTACTCATTTTATGTCTCAAAGGCATTGTCCAGATTAGCCAGGGCTTCTTCATTCCATGGATAATCATTGTCACGAGCGTTATAATCTGTATTATTATCTTCATTTGTATCTTCAATTTCATTGTTTATATTTAAGGCATTCATTTTGTTAATTACATCTATTGGTACACCTAAACTTTCTAAGCGTGATTCTTCATCTATTTGTCTAAGTCTACGATGAATTTCGCTATAATAGAGTGAATTGTTTTGTTGGTCTTTCAATTGTATATAAAAACCTATAAGGTGTTGGAAAAATATATCAAAGTCTTCTAATAAGGAATCTAAATTTAGAAAATATCTAATGTAAAAAGATAAGGGGTTATATAAAAGTGTGATACAATCGGTGTCTATATAAAGTTTTATTCTATCATTTGTAAAATCTATTATTTCTAAGGCATTAAAGAATTTGTTAAAATTATGTAAGATGTCTATTCTCATTTGTTGGTCTAGATTATAATCATTTATCATGTCTTCGAAACTAAAAGGATCTTGAGGAGGTTCAAAATTTAAATTTCGGCTCCTTTCCATCTTAACTAGGTAAATTTACACTGTCTGTATCCGTGCGACCTAAAATATCTTCACTAGCGCTTGTAATAGAATTTACTTCTCTATTTATTTGTAATTTATGTATGTGGTATGTTATATTTTCTAAAGCATTAGCTTCATGTCTTTCAGACATTTGCCTAAAGAGGTCTATATTTGGTCTATTAGTTCTATTTCTAATGTACTCATTGTGATATTAACTATTGTTATCCATGTCTTTAAAGCATATATAGAAGGCTATTAAAAACTTTAAATAAGAATTTAAACTTACCATCATAGCATCTAAATTTAATAGGCTACGAACATAAGACATCAAAGGATTGTATTTTAAAGGTAAAGTACGTTCAGAAATATGAAATCTAATACTAGAATTTGTATCTTCGATAAGTTGAATAACAGCAAAGAATCTACGGAACTCTTCATAATTGTTTTCCATACTAGATAAATGCATGCTTTCTCTAAGATTACTCATTTCAGCAATATGATAGGGGCTACTTGCTCTGGGTTACTCAGTCATCTCCTTTACTTAGGAAAATTCTCATCAAAACCAAAAACTAAGGATTTATGGCTCTGATACCAAAATTGGGGGGTTTTGGCCGGAAAAAACACCTAGAGTCTTTCTAAGAGAAGAAACCCGGACTTCGTTATACCAATCGTCAACACCCAAGCTGGGGGGTGCCTGGCAGGGCCTTACTGACATCTGTGTCCATCCAAAGTTCCTCATTTTTCGAAAAGACGGGGGTCTCCGGTTAGACCGCTTATTCCAGTTTTAGATAAACTGAACATTTCAAAGAAAAACAGCGGAATAGAGAGCAGATTTAGAGAAGAGATGGCAGAAGCTTAGTAAATAGAAAGTCTGGTTATAAAATTTGTGATTTCAAAATACTTTAGGATGCTAGGGTGAGTTTTTAAAATATCCTTCAAGAATCTTTCCTCTTTGGTTCAAAACTCAGGGCATGCGTTAGTCTAACGGGTTTCAAAGCCATCACTCGGCAACTACCCTAAGCGACTCACTCCCACTTTTGCTTAAAACCTAAAGGTGAATTCTGGAAAAACATTTTAAACACTCCTTGGTAAGCATAATAGGTTTTTTGAAAAACAAATCAGGCAGAGTCTCTTTTTATCAAGCAAATGCCATGTAATCTCTAAGTCTATCCTATATTATCTGCTCTATGACATGTTAAGTTAATGAGATTTTTCCCTTTCAATTCCTGGATGACATTTCACCTCTTGAGCGTTTTCACCCCAAAATAACTAAACTAGTTGAGTAAAATAAAGAACTTACTTGAAAGTGAGAAAGAGAACTTGAAAGCTTCTTAGTCTTTTTCAGGTTGTGCGCATCAACAAGAGAGAATTTGAGAGCAAAGAAATTTTATTGATCTCAGGGAGAATACAAAAGCACATGAGAGATAGTGCATTCGATATCTTATAATTGAATTGTATGCTGCCTTTTATAGGCAGAGTCTAAACTATTGGAAAAATCCTAAAGTTTACAGGTGTCTTCTACTTTCTAAAAGTTATCGTCCATTAACTTTTACATTGGACTAACTTTAACAGAAAGTGATAATAATGCTACAAAAGTTTAAAGTCTACAGAAAAAGTAGATTCTTTTATCTGCCACTATGATTCGCCAAAAGTTATTCGTCTTCTTTTGCCGAAAGTTGGTTTGTCTTGGAGTGATAAAAGCTGGAGGTGACGGAAAGCATATTCTATCATCTTTGTCCTTTAGCTTTTTCTTTTCCTTTAGCTATTTGTTTGTCATTTGTGCTGGAAGAAGATTCTTCTGAGCTTGGTAGAACTTTGAGAAGTTCTTGCTGCAGTCTTCTATTTTCATCGCTGGTGTTGGGTTTCTGTGCAAAATTCTGACTGTCTTGACTTGTAGTCTGAACCTCGTTGTTCTTGTTGAAGTCTTGTAATAAATCAAAGATAATATGTGCCGTCTGTCTTTTGAATGCGTCCACTTGAAGGTTTCTCTTCTTCGTGTCCTTGTGCGCCTTGCGTCTTTTTTCCATTTTTCCCAAACGGACAGGGGTCTCAGGATTTGATGTGTCTTTACCAGTTACTCGTGGGACTGGACTAGTGGCTCTTTCTCCCGAACCAGAGGGTTTTTCAGAAATTTTTAGTAAATTTCCAACTGTAACAGGACTTGTTTTGTCTTTACCTGTAGCCTGTAGTACAGGACTAGCTACGCCTTTTACTCCGGACGTAGAGGATTGTTTGACTTGACTATATTATAATATTTAGTCTTCCAGTCCATCGTTTCTAACTGTTGAACTTGTAATTCAGTTTTATATTGGGAAAGTTGATCTTCTAAATGTTTTTTTATCTAAGACTAACTGGTCTGTTGTTCGTCTAAGCAAATTATAATGTTTAATTAAAATATCACAATTTGTACAAAATTGTGAGCCTGTGGAAGAAGGAATTGGTGTTTGAGCGAAGGGAACAACTGTGTGTTCAGGAACAGTTGTGCATTCGGGGCTAACATAATAATTAACTCCGTAGTGTGTCTGCATTAATTTGTGAGCTTCTTCATAAGTCTCAGTACCTTTGTACCAAGGTCTAACATGATTTCCCACACCTGTTGACATTGCCTCAGGAAAATGTTGGTATATGACAGGTTGCTGGCCTTTAAAAACACAGTAGAATTGGAATCTTTTTGTATCTCTAAGTTTGTGAAAATAAGCGGCTAATCCATTTAAGGAGTTAACTAGCCAGCTATTGTTTTTATGTATGAAAGCTTGCCAGATGTTGTCTATCAGAGTAACCTGATCTAAAGGAAAAGGACCTAGTTTAGGATCCTTGATTTGAAATCTATTTCCTACATTTATTATTCCTAGATTGCTTCCTTCAAAATTAATCCTACT